>JASDQU010101105.1:146275-208167 GCA_032191745.1 Picea mariana
AAAGATGTATCTACATCAGGAGTCTTTTTAGAGGAAGAGGGGATATGTAGGGCCCAATAGTTAGATCTGATCTATTCACAATATGGGATCCTTTATGAAATTATACTGGATTCACCATGATCCGGTTTTGATCCTATGAAAACATAAGTCAGACCTCATGTCGATGGAATCGTAGGGTCCATTAAAAGAGCTAACACATATCTAGTTACTAACCAGATGAAACATGTGACCATTCATCTATTTGCGGCTGGTCAATCCATGACTTCGATCGTTTCCACTATCCATTCATCGTGCATTCATGTTGTACAGTTGACATCCCTAAAGGGTACCCATCAACCAATGGGAAGAGTAACAAAGGAAAGGATAATAAAGGTGGTGGAAATAATAATAAAAATCCAAAATTTGATGTGAAATATGGAGGGGAAAAAAATGAAAAGAGGAAGGTGAAATTCCCATGTAAGCTTTGTGGGGATGACCACCTTATCCATCAATGCCAAAAAATAGAAGAGTCCCATCGCCTACTAGAGAAATAGCAACATGTTGTACTAAAGAATCCATTCCCACAAGGGAAGAGTATGCAGGCAGGATATTCTACTACAAATCTGTAATGGGGCACTCAAAATGCACCTTTTTCAGACAGATCTATGTCATTCATCAATATGGTTAACCATAATATCTTCTAATTATGATAACCTTGAGTCGATGTCAAAAGGAAAAGAAACTTCTCATCCTAAAAATTCTCTTCATATAGAGAAACCTGAGAAGGAAGCAATTCCATGCATGCCAAAAGGTGTGTATAAGCATGCATTGCACAACCCTAATGCTTGATCCGCACCCAACTATTCCATTGTTGAGGATTTGGCTCAGATTCCATGTGAGATGTTAGCCCTAGAGGTGCTCCAAATTTTCCCTGCGCAATGAGCCACATTATTCTCCATGATCGAGGTTGTTGACTCTTCGAGCTAGCTTGTTATGAATTTCGATGCTACTTAGGTGAAGCCTCGTCTTCCCTATCATGTAGCATTCTAGATTAATATCGTGTACAAAAATAATGTTATTCGAAGGACCATCCTTGACAAAGGCACTTCAACATGTGTTGTGTCTTTGTCCCATTGGAAAGCTATTTTCTCCCCACAACTTCCCCCTTCTCCAACTCTTTTAACCACATTCAATGGACGATCCTTTAGACCGCATGGTCTCATTTCCTCTTTTCCTGTCCATTTAGGAGGAAATTTCATTTATGTGGAAGTTGAAGTAGTTGACGCTCCACTCGACTACAATCTCTTGTTAGGAAGGAGTTGGACCTATGCGATGATGGTTGTCGTCTTGACAATTTTTAGAACTATGTATTTTTAATATCAGTGGGTGTTACCCTTATTGTGTGAATCCATTGAAGGTATTTCACATTCCAGGATGGCCATGCCAATGTCTATAACAAATATTGCTTATGAGGCAATCCAACAAGCCACTGCAGACTCTAATTTGATTTCTTCTTGGACGAAAGAAGATAGTCATTTTCCATAGCCTATTTGGGCTCAAAATTCTTTGACCTCCCTCGACTGTATTGACAACATCTTTCCTTATAAAGAATCCATTATATAGGAAATGATAGGGATATATTGACCATGGGAGGATATGCATCATCGATCATATTTCCTAATGGAAATCAGTCGAGTCAAAAGTTAAGATTTTTGGCAGCCATGAGTGGAGGTGTTGATCAGTCTGTGGACCCCTTGGAAAAGAATGATATGTTTTCCAAAGGGAACATGGATAACATATCAGAAACCATTCTGATCAACATCTCTAAGACCGTCGACGTCATTGAAAATGTTTTATTAGTGCAGACTGTTCTCCTGAAGATACTTGTACATATACCTATTTGTTCAAAGAGTTCCACAACATTTTCTCTTGGTCTTACAAAAAAATGATAGGCATAGATCCCCACATTGTCAAACATGATATTCTCACTTACAAAAATGACAAGTATGTTTGACAGAAGTTACGACCGGTTAATACCAGGAAGGCGGAAATCATAAAGGCTGAGGTTGAAAAACTACTTAAGGAAGGTTTTACTTATCCAGTTCCTCTCACAAAATGGGTGTCAAATATCGTTTTTTTTTACAAAAAGTAAGGGACCATACTCATTTGTATGGATTTCAGAGATTTGAACAAGGCTTGGCCGAAAGACAACATCCCCACACCCTTCATTGAACATATTATCGGTGAGTGTGTGAGAAGTGAAATCTTCTCCTTTATGAATGTATTTTCCAGTTAAATCAAATTTCGATCCAACCCAAGGATCAACATAAGACAACATTCATATGTACTTGGGGGACTTTCATGTATCAAAAGATGCCTTTTATCCTTAAAAACATTGGAGATACATTTCAGCAGGCCATGTCGTTCATTTTCCATGATTTGAAACATATTGTTGAAGCTTATATGGATGACCTCATTGCTCTCTCTCACAACAGAGTAGATCATCCAGCACATCTTAGAGTCATTTTCAAAAGGTGTCATTATTATTTTATTCGATGGAACCTAAATAAATGCATCTTCTTTTTCATTCCAGAACATTTGTTGGGCTTCATAGTATCCAACAAGAGGATCATGGTCGATCCACTAAAGGTGGAGGAAATATTTCAGTTCCCACCCCCATGAAATATTCATTAGTTGCAGAGTGTACAAGGAAAGGAAAATTTTCTTCGATATTTCATAGAAAACTATGTTGACATCACCAAGGGATTCATACACTTGTTGAATAAAGGGGCACCCTTTTTTTAGGACGAGTTCACACAATGATATTTTAATGCTCTCAAGAAAGCGCTAATGTAAGCCCCTCTGCTTAGTCCTCTGGAATATCGTAGGTAGTTCCTATTGTATATCATGGAAACAAAGTCCACAGTTGGTATGGTTTTGGTTCAAGAAGATGATAGCTCGCAAGAGAAAGTCATAGTTTATCTCATTCGTGGTCTGATTAGGCCTGGACTTAACTATTCGCATGTTTAGAAGATATCCTTAGAAACTTTCCACAATGTCAAGAGATTACAACATTATATTTTACTTCAGAAAACCATTGTAGTCACCGATGTCAATCCATTTCAATACGTCCTCACGTGATGTATAGTTGGGGGAAAATACAATAAGTGGATTTTTATTCTGCAATAATTTGACTTGGACTTTGTTAATTCCAAGTACAAGAATTATTTGGTTTTCATCGAATTGATGTCAGAAAACTCTCGGGAGGATGAGAAAATTGTAATTATGGATTCATTTATGGAAGAATATTTTTTTTTTGTCGCTTCTAGTGATCCTTGGTATGGAGATATACTTATATGTGTACATAATCACAAATATCCTCTGCATTATTCATGGGATGATCGATGGCAGATTCACCACCAAGCGAAGAACTACCTCATAATCGGCGACACTTTGTATCATTGTGGGGTCGATTCAATTCTTCATTGTTGCTTAACCCATGAAGAAGCGGAGTCTGTGTTAAGTGACTTCCATAGTAGAGCATGTGGTTTTTATCTATCTGGTTTGGAAACAACCCAAAATATTTTACGCACGGGGTACTTTTTGTCGACGATCTTTAAAGATTACATTGAGGTGATCAAAAGGTGTCATCCTTTCTAGATATTTTCTCGAAAAATTTGTGTGCATCCTGCTCCAATATTTCCTTTCATCATTGTTGGTCCACTTACAAAGTGGGGAATTGATTTCACTACATGCCACTTGTTGGATATGTTTTGGTTGATCTAGGTTCTACTTTAGTTTTCCTACAAAACCCTACAAACCATCGGCTTTTCTGGTGACCAGAAGGAAACACTGCACATAGAGTGCACAATGAACTCTCACCCGAGATGGATTTATGGGTGGTTGCAGGAACCAGATGTATGCATCCTTGGAAGGGATGTAATTTCTTTGGAGGTGTTAGGCATGCTTCTTTACTTCAACATTCATCAGATATATTATTATACCATATCATTAAGTCCATATCTACCATACCGTAACCATATTCATTCATTAAACTTCATTCTACAGTAAATATCAGAACTACTCTATTGTGCATTGCAGTTTACTTCTACCAGATTCATTCATTCATCATAAAAAAAAGTAACTGCAAGAAATAAAAAAAAATTCCACACAGTGACACAATGTTTTACCATGGTTCACCCCCCCTGGGCTACGTCCACAAAGATATGGCATTCTTTGCTTCTTTATTATTATCCATCAAGGTTCTGTGTTGTGAGTATTACATCATAATTTTGGCGATAATGGTGAGGCTGAAAAGGTCACACCAAGATCCACAACTTGTGAACTTACCCTCAGTTACAATGCATATCTCTCAAAACATAATCATCTCCAAAACTACCTCCACAACTCAAGCAAAAACAACTCTCAAAAAATAGGTCACTCAAATTATTCTCTCGCAACTACTCAACTATCATCACTCACTAGATATCTCTCCACAGATATTACGACACATATTTATACTACCAAAATGGATTAAAACCCGTTACAATCATGACCAAAATCCTAAACCTAAGTGCATTGGGTTTTTCCACATTCTAACTCCCTATGCATGGTTGATCCGCTTCCTCTTTCCTTCTTTTGACTTTCTTGCTTCCTCGCATTGTGTTTCCTTATTATCCGATGCACTTTTTATTGTTATCTGATGTGTTGCTTTGCCTTGTTATCTAGTGTGCGCTCCTCTCCTTCTACCTTTTCCAACTGTCTTCCTTGATTGTTGCATTGTTCCCAAAAATGTCTCACGCCAAAAGGCCCCCAACACTCACCTCTGGCTCGTCTTGAGCCACTCAAGAAGTGTTTTCATCCTACACTGAATTCTCCAACGCATGGAATTTTACTGCGATATATTCAATTCAAGTGTTTACCTGTGCACTCTTCTCTGCTACATAATCCACAGTCTATGTAGTGATATGGTCCTTTAACAAATCTTCAGTCTCCAAGATGATTTTTTCAATCTTCCCCTTGGCTGCATAAATATCAATCAACATTTGTTCTACTCCTTCTTGTAGTGGCTCCAACTTAGCCTGCCTTGACTGCTTTTCTGCTTGTATGCTACTCTGTCTACAAGTTATTCAATTCCTATGAACTCTTCATCCTATATGATATGTTCATGTATTTTTTCCTCTGCTTGAGTTCATGCACTACAATATTTACCCCTTCTTCCTTCTGTTCTAATTCCTTCAATTTCTCATCTTCATGGATATTAGTCCATAATTGTGTGCTCCTATCATATAGCTCTGTGATTTCCTGACTTATTTATGCAATACTCTTCTTATGGCTTATCACCTCCTGCTCCCTCTGTGTTCTTTCCTCTGGTGTAATTATAGGTGCTAGGAGTTCATTCAACTATGTAATGTGATTCATGTATTCCTCCATATCCTGCACCATATTTTCGATCTTCTCCTTTGTTGGTAAATTCTCCCCTTCTTGTGCACTGTCAAGAATTGTTTTAAAGACTTCCTCCACTTTCTACTCCATTCTACCAATATTCTTCTTTGTTGTATCTCTCTTGAACTGCATCTATTCAACTTTCAACTTCAATGTCCTCTTTAATTCATTGGCGAGTTCTAGACTTGTGGCATCTCCACGTGCCCTCCATTGTATCTCATGCGTGCCACTAACTTGAATTTTATATAGTGTATTTGTTGGAACCTTGGGAAGTGCCAAGTCCAAGTGATCTATGTCCTTTAAATTCTTATGCGTTCTCTCCTCATCAACCTACAACATGTCCTAAGTAACACAAAAATTTTCACTCCCCATTGATATTATTTGTATCGTCTCATGCGCTTGAACTGATCTTTCTTGTGAAGTTTGTTGTTGCACTTGTTCTCTCTATTGTGCGCCAGTAAGTTGAACTTGTTCCAATGCCTTCTTAACCTATGTCAACTTCTTGACTATTTATTCCCTTTGTTTCTCTACATCATCCCACACCTCTACTGTGTGATCATGTACTCTCTCTGCAACCAACTCCACATCATCCTCTGTTAATGTGAATTATGGAACACCCTTATACACCTTCATCTTCTTGTGTTGAACTCCTAACTGCAATATTGTCCTCTTCATGGGAAATGTATCTATCTGCAATGATATACCTGGGATGTACATGTCTGGTAGATCTCCTCCTCCTAGTTCCTCTTGCGTAGGAACATTATTATCCTTGTGACTTATGTACTGTCCTTCTCCTGCGCTAAAATTTTTGGGATAGGGTTCTTCTTCCTTGGATTTCTAACTGTTGTGCTCCCCCATGTTTCCTTCGCGTGCTCTACTACCTTTATTGTATTTTTTGCTCGACTATTTGATTTATGTGAAGTGCCAGCTTTTTCTTTCTACTTACCTTTTGATCCCTTCTTGGAAGCTATTGGTATTTCAATTCTTCAAGCTAGTCTTTCATCGCCCATTGTGTCACTTCTACTGTCACATATTATCTTATTTGTAACCATTCCTTCTTGGGATCCCTTTTTGCCTAGATCCACATATTGTGTCTGGAAGCCTTAAATTTTTCTATGATTTGATTCTCTTCCACCACTTCTAGTGGTATCCTCCATGTTTCAGCCAACTTTTCCTGCATCTCATCATAATACTTGGAAAATATGTTGGATTTTTCCTTCCTTTTTTTTTCGTCTGAAGTGTTCTTTAATGTCGTATACTTAGTTGCGCAACACTTTCCTGGCCTTGGGTAAAAGTCGTTGTATTTGGGTTCTCCCCAACCCACCAAAGATATCAATATTATCAACCATGCATAATGGAACTCCATTCCAAGATCCTATGCATCCTTGCAGTCATCCAAAAAAAAATTTAGTAAATATGGGGTCCAACTTAGTAGAGTCCCCTTTGCACACTATGTGGTTGTTGTTATAACTTTTGCGAGTGCTTCTTCCTTGCGACATTTTCTTAGAAGTTTACAAGCCATCATATTTTTTTCCAACCTCGTCACAGGTTCACTAATTTTGTTAAATATGATTCCCCGGAACCCTCTCTCGGTGCCATATGTATTCTTCATCTACTCTGCCAAAGCTTTCTCCTTTGACTTATCATCCAAATATTGTTCTGGGTTTTCTCCATCTATTGGAAAACATGTAATACTACAATTAAATCTACATCTATTGATATCATCTTGTCCATCCATAGAACACCCCCATGGACCAAGGACAATGTTTGTTTCACACAAGAATTGACATCCTTTCCCCTTCCAAAATGGGAATTTCCAACAGGTTCACAATACATGTGTTATACAACCCTTGTATCCACTTCTTTGGCTCTAAAATTGGCACCCCTGATGAAGTTGTACCTTTTTTTCCATATACACTTGTGGCGTAAACTCAAGGAACTTGTCTCTGTCTATAATACCATGATCTGAATATCTCAATTTATCCACATATCCTAATATGTCAGGAATAATCGTGACTCCTTCAGGTGTGCGTGGTAGTGTCAATTTTTCTTCTTTCTGTTTTCACGGTGATGTTTGTACTATATGTTTTCCCTTTGTATTTATTGTTACTATCAATGGCCTTGATTCTTGGTGTGTATCTTCTTTGTATTATGTGTCTGAATTTTTTTTTCATGTAACATATTCTACCAGTACTTCCTTTATTTGTTGCACTTGATCTGCAATAAGGTTTTGCGCTTCTTCGTCATGTCCTATAGGATCATCTGACTCTAGTCTTTCATCATTGTGCTCATCCATCTTTTGTGGTGCTCCTAATCTAAGTTCTTGTGTGAGGTTCCGCTATGTGCTAGGGTTTCCTTTTTCTTCTTGTGTCTTGACCTCCATCTCTTCTATTGTTGGAACATGATTTTCTTGTTCCTCCAAAATTGTTGGGATAACTGGTTCAATCACTAGTGAATTAATAGCAGCCATGTCTACCAGTCCCTCCAACTAAATAAGGTTTACTCCTTTGGTTTCTTGCTCCTCTGGAGATCTCGTGGCACTGCATGTTTTCCTTGCAGTTATGTTGGGAGCTCCGACCTTTGGTGGCACCATTCTTCTAAATCCTACAAAATTTGCTCTAAATCCTCACTAAATAGTTCTCGAAATCACCTGCCCGTACTTGGTTTTCACTCCATATTTTTTAGGTGCATAATGACATAATGAGTCTTCTCGTGCATGATTTCTACTTTTATATGTGCTATCATAAATTATATGTCGCACTTGTACTTTTTCAGCCATTGTTGGACTTATGGGCTGACCTGGGTTCTACGTTAGTTCTCCAATAAAACCCTTATCACCATCAACCCTTCTCATAAAACATAAGGCTACACCATGCACAGAGTGCACAACGTAGTCTCACCCAAGATGGTTTATGGGGGAATGTAGGATGTATATGTCTACAGTCATGGAAGGGATTGGGGGATGTTTTTTCTGAATTCTTATTAACCATGCATTCTATTCTACTATTCATCAGATCCATTCATCCATTCATTCATTTGCATATTTAATCTAATGTGCACTGTAAATCAATCATCCATTCATATATCTAACCATTCAAAGATAATTGCAGAACAAATAACACATTAGCACACATTGCACACATGGTTTTATCATGGTCCCCCCCCCCCCCCTGGGGCTACGTCCACAAAGATCATATGCTTCTTTATTTGTATTCATCAAAAAGGGCATTGCGTGCATTACATCATAGTAAAGAGTAGTGAGGCAGACCAGGGTCGCACCAATATCCACAGCTTGTGACCTGACCCTCAGCTACTCTGTCCTCATTCAAGCTCTACAACTCCCAAAACAGACTCCAAACTCACAAAGACTCCAAAACAAGTTCTCTAAAATAGATAAGATACTAATACAGATCAATATATTCCTATCATAATGATTGATGATATTTTAATCTCCTTTATACCCTTTATTTATATTACAAAAATGGGTTAGAAACCCTTACAATCCATCCCAAAAAACTAACCCTAACTAGGCTAGGTTTGTCCACATTGCGTTGGATTTTCGCAAATCCTCTCGCACGCATTGCTTTTCCTCAAAATGTTTCACGTTGTTATGCCTCGCTTGTTGTGTTGTTCTCCAAAAATTATTACTCCAATAGGGCCCCAACACTAACATGTGGCTCGTCCTAAGCCACTTGGCCTCAGTGCACCTTCTACAACACTACCTCTAGCGCATGAAACTTCTTTGCTAGTTTTGTCACTTTCTCTTTGGCCTCTATGCTCTTCCCTGCTAATGTATCCAAACCCTGCACTGTTATGTGCTCTTCCAACACTTCTCTACTTTTTGGGAACGCATGTTCCCATTTTCCCTTTTCTGTTTGGAGCTCGTCTATCATTCCTTCTACTTTTTGATGGAATGGATCCAACTGAGCCTGCCTTGCTTGTTTTTGTTCCTACATAGTCTTTACTTCTTCATACAATTTTTTTGGTTCCTGTGATGCCTTCATTCTAAAGGATATATCTATGGATTTTTTTCTCTTCTTCAAATCCTGAACCGCCACGTTCATATTTTACTCCCTCTACTCCAATTGTTGTATATTTTCATTCTCTTTAAGGCTTGTCCAAATCTGTGCAAACCTGTTATACAGTTCTTCCACTTCTTTACCCTCCTACATTATACTCTCTACATGTGTATTAGCCTCTTGATCCCTTTGCTATCTCACTTTTGGAGGTGTTCTTGGAGATAATTTCTTTGTTAACTACGATATTTCTTTCTTGTATCTCTCCATGGTATGCGCAATTTGTTGTATCTTCAGTTCTGTTGTAACCTCCTGTGCCTGCGCGAAGCCAGGTATACTCTTGTATAGCTCTGTGAGATTATTCTCCAAATTGTTGGCACGCTACTACTCTTCCTCCTTTTCCAACGTTCTTTTTTCACATGTCAGTTGCATAATATCCATCACCTCACGGTCAATTGCTAGGTTGGTGGCATCCGCCCTAGCTCTAGATTTCACTTCCTACATTACACTTGCTTGTAGGTCATATAAGGATTTTGTGGGTATTTTCTCCATGACCAATTCCATATGTTGCATGTCCTTTACTGGTATCTATGTTGTATGTTCATGCATCTCCAAAATTTCTTAAGTGATTGTGAATCTGTCACTACTCACTACTACTGTCTTCATGGTCTCTTCCTTCTCCTTCTTCGTTGATGTTTCCTATTCTTTTTATGTTTTTTGTGATGTTGGATGATTTGTTGTATTGAGTTGCAGTCTCTACAAGGTGTCATGTACTTCTACTAATTTTTCCATGATCTCCTCCCTTTACACCTTTGTTGTACGTACTACATCCTCTCCCCTGTCTTGGACTTTATCTACTACCAAATCAACATTTTCCTCTGTGATAGTGATCGTTGGAGGATTTTTATGATACTGCCTCTTTTTCCTGAGTCTCTTCTTAGTTGGGGTTGATTTCTTCACCTCAATTTTCATTTTTGTTGTCTCCCCATCTTTTACTTCCTACGGATGAGAACTATCCTTCTCACCATATCCTTTTACTTATGTCCTTGATACTGTCTCTTTATTTTTGGGCTTTTTGTTGGTTGTGTTGCTTCCCGAATCTTGGCTACATTATGCAACCTTCCTAGTATTTTTAGTTGGACTGCTTGTCTTTTTGGATGTTTCGGCCTTTGTTGGCTCCTTAATTTTGGTTTCTTTCTTTTATGTTATTGGCACCTTCCACTGTGTGGGCTAGTCTTTCACAATCCATTCTACCGCTTCCCTTGATGTGAAAAAACTCATTTCCAACCACTTCTTCTTTGATTCCCATGTGGCCTCGATCCATAAATGATGTCTTGAAGCTTTGAAATTTGTAATCCCTTCATTTCCTTGCACCACTTTTATTGGGTTCCTCCATACATTTGTTTTATTTTGTTACATATCCTCCAACAACATGGAAAATACCACGTTGTTAGCTTGTTGTTTCTTGGGGTCCTTTGCCTGCCACAAAGTTTCATAGTGCGTTGCATAACGTTTTCCCTTCATGTCTAAGAAAGCTGAAAACTTGGTCTCTTTCTAGCCCACCAAAATGCTCTGGTTCTTCCATTTGTTCCTTCTTCCTACCGGATTGTCGGGTTACTCGCACAAATCCACTAGGAGCACCAAATTTCGGGGGTGCCATCGAACTATTCTTGAAATCAATCAATTGCCTCCTCCTATTAATTTATCATCATTTTCTCGTGCTCTTGATTTCTTGGTTTCTCAAAATTCGTTAAGTGTTGAAATTTCCCGTGCTTTTCCCTTTCTATAGACATGGTCATTAATGTTTTGTCTTATTTTTCACTTTTTCTGGTCATTTACGAAGTGTCTAATTTTCCTGTGCACAGTCTTCCAAATTATGTTGCACCAATTGTTGCGTGATGTCATTCCTAAATTATTTATTCCTCCTAATTACTTTTTTTTTGGCTTCTTCTTCACTTTTTTGTTTTTATCTTCATTTTTCTTCTCTTAGCTCCTACTATTTACAATATGTAAAAGTCTACTTGTTGCACTGCAACTATTGAGAGTTAGTAGGTCGATTTTCCCTACACAGTTTCAGTCGACTATTATTCTCCATTCCTTGCACTTCCTTTAATGTTAAGTCTTGCAGTTGTACACCACCTCCATCTATGACATACTTTATTTGATATGGCTCTAGCCAATGCATTCTGAGATTCCCCGGGTGTTGTAAGAATTTATTATCATAGAGGATAACCAAATCTCCTTCCTTAAACTTATTCTTATCGATATGTTTGTCTTGACATGCTTTATCCTTTTCCTTATGTATCTCTCGATGGAAACCTGCCATGATTCTGTCTTCTTCTAATTCCATCAGTTGAGCCAATCTTTCTTGCACTACGCCATTTTTTGGCATGTATGTAATTGTTGCAATGCGCAGACTTTGCATTAAATAATCTAAGGGAACTACTGCCTCTTGTCCATATACCAATCTAAAGGGTGTTTGTCCTGTTAATTTATTTCAGGTATTTCTATAAGCCCAAAGTACTATTGGTACCTCAAAATCCCAATCATCTAAGTTTACATTACAAATATTTTTCACGACATTCTCCAAAATCTTGTTGAAGGCTTCTACTGTTCTATTTTCTTGAGGGTGGTAACGAGTAATCTTATGGTGATATATCTTATATTCTTCCAATATTTCCTCAATTGTATTGTTGATGAAGTGGGTCCCCTGATCACTCATCAATATTCTTGGACATCCAAATCTTGTCACTACATTCTCAAATAAAAATCGTGCTACAATCTTTGCACCGCAATCCTTTACTGGTGCATCCTCTGTCGATCTAGTCAAGTATTATGTTGTTGTAATAATATATTTGGCTCCTGATATTCTTGTTGGTGGGTGAATTGGACCTACAAAATATATTTCCCATTTATCGAACACTTGTAAAGTAACCTGTGGTCTCAATGGCATCTCATCCCTCCTATATGGATTCCCAACTCTTTGGAAAACATCAAACTTTTGGCAGTATTCTTTTAAATCCTTATGAAATGTGGGCCACCAAAATCCTATGTGCAATACCTTTTGCACGGTATTTTTTCCTACATAGTGTCCTCCAACACTTCCTTCATGCACTTTTTCCAAAATAATGGATCTTTCATGCTCCATCAAACATCTCCTCAATATTTTATCTGCTCCAAATTTGTATAAATGACCTCCAATCAACTGACAATCTGCATCTCTAACCACCAAATTTTTCTTCTGCGTAGTAATAAATTCTCTTCGTGCAAATCCTGTACTCAAAAAATCAATAATGTCAACAAAATATTCATCTCCAATTTGTACTAAAAACAATTGTGCATCTGGAAATTTTTCTTCCAAGTTATTGGGTTCTTCTCCATTTGTTATCTTGGACAAGTGATATGGTCCCGCATTCAATGTTACAGGATTCACCACAACTTCAAAGTCAGATTCCCGAAATAATAATAGCCATATGCATATCCTTCCCCCAAACATTGTCTTATTAACTAAGCATGTCAGAGTTGAATGATCTGTAAACATCTTAAAGTGTTTTCCCAACAAGCAATATTTGTATTTCTGCAAAGCATACACCATTGCTAATCCTTCTCTTTCTAGAGTGTTGTAGTTATTCTCTGAATTTGACAAATTCCTGCTTGAAAATGAAATAGGGTGATCTATATCGCCTTCTCTTGGTTGGGTTAATACTTCTCCTAATGTTATTTCATATGCATCTACATGCACATGAAATTATTTATCCCAATCTAGAAATACTAAAATCAACACAGTAACCATCTTCTCCTTCAAAATATCAAGACTTTTTTGGAATTCATCATTCCACTGGTACTTTGTATCCTTCTTCAACAGCTTCTCCATTATCATAGTGATCTATGCATATCCCCTCATGAATTTTTTTTAATACCCTGTATGGCCCAATGTACACTTCAACTGGCGCACTGACTTTGGTGGTGGTAAGTTAACTATGAAAACATTTTTGGCAGGATCAACCAGTAGACCTTGTTTACACACCACATACCCTAAAAAAAAGCCAAAAGGTGTGCTGAAAATACACTTATTAATATTTAATGATATATGACACTATTTACATCTATCCAACATCAACCTTAATACTTCAACATGATCTTTCATCAAACTAAACATTGTCCAGTCATCCAAGTAAACCTCCAAAAAATTGTGACTAAAGTCCTTAAAATGGATGGTGCATTCTTCAATCCAAATGACATAATTGTATATTGAAATAAGCCCCACTCTGTAGAAAAATTTGTCGTGTATCTATCTTCTAGTGCAATCTTCATTTGGTGATAACCTGAAAATCCACCTATAAAAGAATAAGCTTTTTGACCCCCTACATTTTCCAAAACTTTGTCTATAAATGGGGTAGGAAAAGGATCATGTAGGCAAACATCATTCAATTTTCTCAAATCTACACAAATCTTGATCCCTCACTTCTTTTCTTGCACCACCATGGGACTGATCCATTTTGACTCTTCTACAGGTTCTATAACACCAGCTTCTAGCATCTTGTCAATTTCTATCTTTACCTTCTCTTTATTGGATTCAATCTATACGACCTTTGTCTGATAGGTCTTGCTTCTGGTTTCAATGGGATTTTCATCTCTCCTATATCTCCTGCTAACCCCTTCATCTCTGAAAAATGTTGTTGGAAATAATTCATTGTATTCATGCAGTAATTCTCTGATCCTCTCTGTTGTCTGATGATCCCAATAATCTCCAATACTAGCCATCGTTGGGTTATCTGCAGTTCCAATGTTGACCTTCTTAATATTTAAAGGTGAAAAATATTCTTCTAAGTCCATCTTGGGACTTTCTACTTCCCTTTAACCTTCTACTTCTGGGATCTGGATGTTGCACATATTATCTTCTTCAGGTTCTTCTGCTTCTGTAACATTATAACAATGTAGCAATTGTTTGACTGTCTGACTAGCCTGCCTCTGAGATGCTGGAATTATTTCAAACTATGGTTCTTCAAATATCTCGTCTCTTACCACTTTCATCACTGTGTCCATCTTTGGACTGGCATGCACAAAGGAAAATGTAACTACAAAGTTTTGTTGTATTTCTTCCCAATTGGCAGTTTCTCTGTGTTGTTCATGTTCTATGTACCATTTCTTTGGAATTCCTTCTACTGTGTGAATAAAATGGTGTGGTCATTCTTATGGTGGTACTAATATCCACTCAACTATTCACTTCTCTACATTCTCTTGGGGTTGTCCAAATCCTTCATATTTCTCCTCATATGTGTGTTCCTTCTCTGTGCTAAATCTGATGCGCAATATCCTTTTTCACTGGAACCAATTGTTGATATTTTCCTTGTGTGTACCCCACCATATTGTAGTTGTAGATTTTAAAGAAATATCTAGTGTTGGTAATCTCTAGTTTTCCATAACTTCTACCTCATATTTCATTAAAAACTCTTCTAAATTTCATTTAATCCATAAAAAATAGGAGGTTCTCTTACCTTTGTACCAACCCATCTCAGCATGCGCATCATTCTGGCACATCTCCTAGTAGATAATTCATGTAATTGTTGTTGCCATTTTTCCAGTGTTGTGTCATAGTATAAAGCACAAGAACTAATAATCCTCCAACTAAGCATGCCATCTGTAGTTGGTTTGATGTAATCTTCTTTGTGTGTGGTAGTCATGTATAGTTGATTCACATCTTATGTAAGAATATTATCTGTCACAGGTTCCACATACCTACCTCCTTCTGAGGCATCCAATGGCACAATAAGCTTGTATTCTCCATACTCAAATATCACCTTCCTTGTCTTCAAATTAGTAATATCCTAGATATCAAAGGCCCAATCCATACCCAACAATGTTGGATATTGCAAAGTATTTTCTACTATGTCAATGAATTCAAAGTTAACCATGGTGTGCACACCTTCTAGATCTACTGGAATCCCCTTCAACCTTCCTATTGGCCCCACTCTATGATGATTTTCCAACTTCAATTGAATAGGTGAATACCCTAATTGTGGTTCTCCCATAGCTTCCCAAGCTTTCTTTGGCAGAACATTGACTTCAGATCCTAATTCTAGTATAATATCCCCCATATTGAAATATCCTATGTCAGCATTCAATCTGGATTCCCTACTGGTTCTTCTCTTCTTTCGGACCTGCTTTACCCTTTTTACCCCTTCTTCTTCGAGATTACACTTTTCTAACAAATTTTGAAGTACTTGTAAGGAATCTTTATCACTCAACAATTTGACACAAGCTCCCAAAAAGTTTCTTAAGTTACTTACTTGTTCTAAAGACTTCTCTTGATTGGTTTGATCAAATAATAAGGGCATGTTGTAGACTGGTATCTCATCTACTGGCTTTGTTCCTGAAGTGGACGCAATATTTTCCTCCAATATCTCTTGTCTAGCTTCTTTGAATATCTCTTTTTCTTTGCACGCATCAAACTTATGTTCAGGAATTGTGTTCTTCCTAACCCATTGGTATTGGTCCTGATATTTCTTGGATACATCTTCTCCTGTTTTGGCTCCACCTCTAGTCACGATGTTAATATTCTTCCCGTATTCTTCTCTATGTTCCACCCCAATCCATTGCACGTTATGATTAGTTTGGTTCCTCTTGTCTTATATTTTTATCAATAGTGTTGGACAATCCTCTATTTTATGGTATGTTGCGAGACAATAAATACATGTCACAGGTGGTTGTGAGAATTCCCCTGCATAGTGCCCTATTTTTTGATAGTTATGACATAGTACTGGTCCTCGTCCTCCTCCAAAGCATCTTCCTCCACGGCCTCCTCCTCTGAAGCCTCCTTTGTTTCCTTGATTATCTTCACATGGTGTGTTATAATGAGTTCCTTGGTTATACAGTGGTTACGTGTTATTATACTATTATGTTTCAGTGCACTGTTGTGCAGGGTTATACTGCTATTTCCCTTGAAATGACTACACATTATACTGTGATTGTGTTGCAAATTACCACATGGGATTTTACTGTGGTTGTTGCACAATTTTATACTGCGGTTGTTGCACAAATTATCATGTTACATGTTCATCATGTAGCCTGTGTGTATCTTCAATCCTTTCCTTCATCATATCCAAGTTTCTACAAGTCATGTCCTCGTGTCCAACTGACTTACAAAAGTTACAATATGTACTCTTCGGAACTGTCTGATATTTATGCATCAGAGGGTAGTGATAGGGATCGTTCCAATGTTTTTTGAAAATCTCACACAATGGTCCTCCTGGGGCCAAATGATTTGGCATACCACTCCAATATACTGTGAAAATAATGGACACTCATTCTTGTGATGACCTTATGTTCTTCACATTGTACACCAGACATGTTCTCTTTTCTCCTTTCCTCTGTTCTGATTTAACTGGAATGTTAAGTTCTTCAAATCTTTGTTCATCTCTTCCACAAATGGATCTATATGCTTGTATTGGTTTTCCTCTACTAGTAATGTTGCCTATAGGGCCTCACCCTAACTTTGCAATTTATGTTGTCTCAAAGGATACTTCAAGTGTGGAAACAAAGAATTAAAAAACAAATTCCTATGTTGTGTATCAGTAATAGTATACTTTAACTTACCGTTTAACCTCTTGAATTTCTAATCCACTTCCCAGACTGATTCTCCTAGTTTTTTCTTCATTTCTATCATTTCATTCATAAACTGGGCTTCTGAAATTCATTTATTAACTTCCTCTTCACATCTACTATAGTTTTAGGTGTTCCTGTTAGTTTTTTTTTTTGAGAGACCCATGTACCAATATAATGTGTGGTCTCGAAAAGTGATTTCCAACAACACAACCTTTATATCTTCGTCTATAATCTGCTTTTCTTCCCATATATTTTCACAGATGAACAAATGTTTCTCTGGTTCATCTGACCTGTCTTCTCAGAACTCTAGTAACCTGATGGTTGGATCTTGTCCTCCATTGTGAAATTTGTTGAACTACCACCTCTGCGCAGTGTGGAAACTTGACTACTACTTGTTGAACTTGCATTTCTGCTACCAGACCCACGTCCTGAAAAAATTATTCTACCACTAATCACTTATTGGTTAACTACTTTTTCTTCTTTAGTTGTGTTAGTCACACATGGGGTTTTGGGTTCCACACTAATTTGAATCGGGAATGGAGATCCTTCTTCTACGTCAGACCCGTTACCTTTGGTTTTCCTCTCATATGTGGCACACAATATATATTCAATCTGCCTCGTGATGTGTATATCCTCTAACTATTCCTCATCATTGTCCAATCCCTCTCGTTCCACTACAAACCTCTTCTTATTATTCATCCTATACTACTAGGGTCATCCATTGCACGTCACACCTGCACTTCTCATGATTTCCTTGGTTTGTTCATCATCCATCATGATCGGGTCCATTACCTCCTTCTTCTAGCTACTCTCCAGATCCTTCTCCATTTCTCATATCTTCCTTAGTGCTTCCCCCAACTCCCCTATGTGTGCAGAGTGATCTAGTTGTGTGATTCCATGGTCATCATACATTTATCATGTAGTAATATCTTGATCGACATGTAGAGTGACCTTATGTACCTCCCTCTGGGTCCCCTCAAGAAATCCTTCTCTGCAACAGTGTATGACGTCATTCTATCTACTTCAAACTCAGTGATAAACCCCACAGTAATATTGTCTAACCAAAAATCCACTACGCGTGTTAATTTATTATTAACTCTTTCCAATCGCATGATATTTTCAACAATCCACACTACTGGTATAATCTGATTAGTCAGATGGGTATCCTTCAACCTTAACAACCATTCTTGTAATAATTGTGTAAAGAAACAAACATATGCTTCATGCAGATCAGTAAACACATACCTCTACAGGTACTGGCATGATGTATACCTGTAACCCTTATTGTCTTTCTGCGCGAACTCCAACTTTTTTGTATCTAACCATCTTTCAATATTTTGCTTCGTAGGATTCCATGGCCTTAACATCCCTTTCTACCACTTCATCTTCTTCACTAAACCCCGTCCTCACTCTCCTTCTGAGTTCTAGCCGACAACAGAACCATTTGTTGGACTTATGGGATGACCTGGGTTCTACCTTAGTTCTCCAACAAAACCCTTATCGCCATCGGCCCTTCTGGTAAACCAGAAGGCTACAACACACACAGAGTGCACATCATAGTCTCACCCGAGATGATTTATGGGAGACTGCAGGACGCAGATGTCTGTAGTCATGGAAGGGATTGGGGGATGTTCTTTATTACTTCTTATTAACCATGCATTCTATTCTACTATTCATCATATCCATTCATCCATTCATTCTTTCATTTTCATATTTAATCTAATGCACAATATAAATAAATCATCCATTCATCTATTTAACCATTCAATGATAATTGCAGAATAAATAACACATTAGCACACATGGTTTTATCGTGGTTCACCCCCCCTGGGTCTACGTCCACAAAGATCTTATGATTCTTTATTATTATTCATAAAAAAGGGAATTGCGCACATTACATAATAGTAAATACTAGTGAGGAAGACCGAGGTCGCACCAAGATCCACAGCTTGTGACCTGACCCTCAGCTACTTTATCCTCATCTGAGATCTACATCTCCCAAAACAGACTCCAAACTCACAAAGACTCCAAAACAGGTTCTCCAAAACAAACAATATACTACTACGGATCAATATATGCGTATCATAACGATTGATGATATTATAATCTCCCTTATACCCTTTACTTATATTACAAAAATGGGTTATAAACCCTTACAATCCATCCCAAAACCTTAACCTTGACTAGGATAGGTTTGTCCACATTTGCGTCGGATTTCTGCAAATCCTATCACGCGTGTTGATTTTCCTCAAAATGTGGTGCATTGTTCTACCTCACTTTTTGCATTGTTCTCCAAACCTGTCTGCTCTAATGGCCACTGCCTTTTTCTTTTTTCTGGTTGCTTTCTGTCTCGGCACACGATGTTTTCCGTCTTAATGTCTTATGTGCACTGAATGTCTTATGCGCACTTAATGTCTTATGTGCACTGAATCATCTTACTCTACATGAAAAAAACTTATCTATATACTTCATCTTTTTGTATTTTTCTTCTTTTTCCCGTTTTTTTCTTTCTTTTTCTTTTTTACTCATTTTTTTCTTTTATTTTTCTTCTTTTAACTCCTATTATGTACAACTCTACGTTTATGAGTTGCAACTACTGAGGGTCACTAGTTTGACTGTCCCTATACAGTTTCAGTCGATTATCATTCACCAATCCTTACATCTCTTTTCTTGCTAAATCCTGCAGTTGCACAACACCTCCATCTATGACAAACTTTATCTCATATGGCCCCAGCCAATGCATCCTGAATTTCCTTGGGTGTTGTAAGTATTTACTGTCATAGAGGAGAACCATATCTCCTTCCTTAAAAAATTTCTTCTTAATGTGTCTATCATGCCAATCTGTGTCCTTTTCTTTATTTACTTCTTGATGGAAACCAACCATAATCATGTCTTCTTCTAATTCCATGAGTTGAGCCAATCTTTCTTGAGATGCATCTATTTATGTCATGTTTGTAATGGTTGCAATGCACAAACTAGGCATCAAATATTCCAAAGGGACTACTGCTTCCAAACCATACACCAATATGAAAGGTGTCTACCCTTTTCTTACATGTAGTTCTATAAACCCATAATATTGTTGGTATCTTCAAATCCCAATCATCCATGTTCACATTGCAAATCTTACTTAAGGCATTCTCCAAAATCTTATTAAATGCTTCCATTGTTCCATTAGTTTGGGATGGTATGGAGTGCTCTTTTGATGGTGTATCTCAAATTCTTCAGTCATTGCATGAATGGTACTATTAATAAAATGAGTTTCGTGATCACTCATCAAAATCCTAGGGATACCAAATCTTGTAATTACATGTTCAAACAGGAAGTACGATGCAGTCTCTGTGCTGCAATATTTTACTAGTGTTCCTTCAACCCACCTAGTTAAATATTTTTTTGTTGTAATAATATACCTTGCTCTTGATCTTCTAGCTGGTGGATTAATTGGACCTACAAAGTCAATTTCCCATTTTTCAAACACTTTAAGAGTTACCTGAGGTCTTAATGGAATATCATCCATCCTGAATGGATTTCCTACCCTCTGACAGACATCACAATCCCAAAAATACTCCTTTGCATCCTTATAAATTGTTGTCTACCATAATCCCATGTGTAGTATCTTCTGCATAGTAGCTTTCGCCGGATAATGTCCTCCAGCTATTCCTTCATGTGCTTTTGCTAAGATGATCGGATGTTCATGCTCCATAACACATATCTTTAGAATGTTGTTTTATCCTAGTTTATAAAAATATCCTGCAATAAGTTGATAAACTACAGCTCTGACCACCAAATTATTCTTCTGCATAGTGGTATATTCCTTTGGGGAAAATCTTGTAGTAAAAAATTCAATGATATTAGCAAAATATTCATCAACAATCTACACTGAAAAATTTGTGCATCAGGAAAATTGTCCTCCAAAATACTAGGTTCCTCTCCATTAGTTATCTTGGACAGATGATTTGGCCCTACATTCAATCTTTCAGTCTTCACAACTACTTAAAAATCAAATTCTTGAAATAACAACAGCCATCTACATATTCCCCCCAACAATGACTTGTTGACCGTGTATTTAAGAGAAGAGTGATATATAAACATCATGAAATGTTGGCCTAATAAATAATGTCTTCTACAATGCATACACCATAGCCAAACCTTCTCTTTCTATTTTATTATAATTATGTTCTAACTCTGACAATTTCCTACTTGCAAATGTTATTGGGTGATGTATGTCACCTTCTCTTGGTTGCGTTAATATTCCTCCAAGTGATATTGAAGATGCATCCACATGAACATGGAACTCCTTTTACCAATATCGAAACACCAGAATTGGTGTTGTCACCATGTTCTCCTTTAAGATGTCCAAACTCTATCGGCACTCATCATTCCACTGAAAATTGATATCCTTCTTTAACAACTTCTCCATGGGTGCAGTAATTTGTGCATAACTCTTTATAAACTTGCTATAGTAGTCTGTATGACCAAGTGTAGCTCTCAATTGGTGCACCAACTTAGGTGGTGGTAAATTAACAATGATAACAATATTGGCAAGATCAACCAACAGACCCTGTTTACACACCAAATGCCCTAGAAAAATTCCAAATGGTGCATTGAATATGCATTTCTCAATATTCAAATATATTTGACACTGTCTACACCTGTCTAGCATTAGTCTCAAAACTTCAACATGATATTTCAATAAGAAAAATACTATCCAATCATCTAGATAAACCTCTAAAAATTGATGAATAAAATCCTTAAATGCAGCTACCACTACCCTTGAGAAAATAGCAAGGGAATTCTTCAATCCAAATGGAGTCACTGTGTACTGATATGACCCCCATTATGTAGAAAATGTATTCTTATGACGATCCTCTGGTGCTATTCAGATCTCGTGGTACCCTGAAAATCCTTCAGTAAATGAGTATGCTTCTTGGCCTCCTACATTCTCCAAGACCTCATATGTAAATGGATTAGGGAAAGTATCATGCAAACAAGAATCATTCAGCTTCCTCAAGTCTACACAGATGCTTATTCCCCCTTTCTTCTTCTCTTGTACTATCATAGTGCTAATCCACTCAAATTATTCAACAGTTTCTATTATCCCAGCCTCTAACATTTTATCAATTTCTTCCTTCACTTTTTGTTTATATATTGGATTCAATCGATATGGTCTCTGTCTTATTGGTCTAGCATCTGATCTCAAGGGTATATTCATCTCTCAAAGTTCTCATACTACCCCTTTTATTTATGAAAATGTTGAAAACAAATCACTATACTCATGCAGTAACTCTCTTATTATTTCCACTATTTGGTTATCCAAATAGTCACCAATACTTGCAATCTTTGGATTCTCTTTTGTTCCAATATTTTACTTTATTTATCTTCAGTGGTGGAACAAATTCTTCTGACTCTAACTTTGGACCTTCTACTTCTATTTCCTCTTCAACCTTTGTAATCTGAATATTGTGCGGGTATTCTTCTGGTGGGTCATCTTCTGCAACATGGTAACAGTGTAACAACTCCCTCACTGTCTATCGATTCTGGTTCTAATAGCATGTTACATTTTCAACTTCGGGTTCTTCAAATATCCTCTATTTTATCAACTTCAGTGTTTTATCTATCTCTAGATTCTCATGTTCAAATGAAAAGGTGATCACAAACTTCTGTTGCAAATATTCCCAGTTTGCAGTTCCTCTACGCAGTTCCAGTTCTGTATAAAAAATTCTTGGGATTCCCTCCAATGTATGAATGAAGTGATGTGGCCACTCCTATGGTGATACCAATATCCATTTGGTTATTCATTTGTCTACAATTTCTTTGAGTTGTCCCAATCCATTGTATTTATGCATATATTTCTTCTCATGTTCTGTGCCAAATCTGATGTGCAATAATATTTTGCATTGATACCAATTCTAAATCTTCTCTTTATGATTACCCCACCAACGTGCAGGTGTATATTTTAGGGAAATATCCAAAATTGGTAGCCTCTGACTTTCCAAAACTTCTAAATCAAACTTAGTTCAAAATTCTTCTCAATCATTTTGACCATAAAAAGTTGGAGGTTCTCTTACCTCTGTACCAACCCATATTACAAGTGCATGCGTCATTCTTGCACATATTTTGGTAGATATCTCATGTATGTGATTCTTCCAATTCTCCAGTCATGTGTCAAAATCTGAAGCACAAGAAATAATGTTCCTCCAACTAAGAATTACATCTTTTTTGGGGTTAACATAATCTTCCTCACACACTGTAGTTCTATACAACTGGTTTATGTCTTCTGTAATGAAATTGTATGTCACAGGTTCAACATATCTTCCTCATTCTAAAGGATCTAATGGTGCAATAACTCTATATTCTCTTGATTCAAAAATCATTTTCCTAGTCTTCAAGTTGATGATAGCCTAGCTGTCAAAAGCCCAATCCAGTCCCAACAATGTTGGATAAGGTGTAGTGTTATCCACAATGTCAATTACTTCAAAGTATTTCATAGTGAACACACCATATAAATCCACTGGTATGCCCTTCAATATTCCAATTGGTATCACCCTATGATCATTATCCAATTTCAGTTGAATACGCGAGTATCCCAATGTAGGTTCCCCCATAGCTTCCCATGTCTTCTTAGGCAGAACATTTACTTTAGACCCAAAATCTAATATGATGTCACCCATTTACTTCAGACCCCAAATCAAACATTCAATTTGAACTCCCTATTTTTTCTTATCTTCATATGGACATGATTCACTTTCTTTTGTTCGAGTTGTATTTCTTCTCCAGAATTACATTTTTCTAATAGACCTTATAACAATTATATAGATGATTTATCATTCAACAACTTCAAACAAGACCCCAAAAATATTCTTAGGTTACTTACTTCTTTTGAAGATTGATCTTGGATGCTATCATAAAATAGGTGAGGCATATCATAAACTGGTACATCATCTCCTGGCTTTGTACCTGAAGTAGAAGCAATATTCTCCTTCAAAATTTCTTGTTTGTCCTCCTTAAATGTCTCATTTTATTTCCATGCATCAAGATGTTGTTGAGGTGTTGTATTCTTTCTAACCAACTGGTATTGGTTCTGATCATTCTTTGATGCATCTACTCCTATCTTAATTCCACCTCTAGTACCTATATGGATCTTCTTCCCGTCATCTTCTCTAGTTTCTACAAAAATCCATTGGACATTCTGGTTGTTCTGGTTCCTCTTTTCCTGTATCTTTATCAAAAGTGTCGAACAGTATTTTGTATTATGATCTGTTGTGCAACAATACATACATGTCGTTGGTGGTTTTGGATAATCCCTTCCATAATGTCTAGGTTTCTTAAAATTGTGGAAGGTTACTAGTACTCTACCTCCTCCAAATACTCTTCCTCCACAGCCTCCTCCTATGAAGCCTCCTCTATTACCTTGATTGTCTCTGCACAGTGTATTATATTGTGGTCCTTGATTATATTATGGCTGCACATTATTATATTGTGGTGGCACTGCAAACTATTGTGCATTATTATACTGCAGTGGTGTTGTAAACTGTTGTGCATTATTATACTGTTGCAAAGGTGGACTTGTCATAGGTTCATCCTACATCCTATATGCATTTGAGGTCCTCTCCTCCATTATTTCCAAGGTTATACAATCCTTGTATTCATGTCCTACCGACTTGCAGAAA
This sequence comes from Picea mariana, assembly GCA_032191745.1. NCBI lineage: Eukaryota > Viridiplantae > Streptophyta > Pinopsida > Pinales > Pinaceae > Picea > Picea mariana. Next base: position 170,988 of record JASDQU010101105.1, read on the forward strand.
GTGCAGAATGTACGCTTTTGGCACTTTTGATACTTTTTCATCATGGGACAATGATAGGGATCATGTCCATGTGTTCTACATATTTCACACCATGGTCCTCCTATAGGTAAGGCAGTCCTCATCCCTGCTCCCAAGTACTGTGAAAATGTTGGGCACTCATTCTTATGATGTCCTTATTTTATGCATAAAGTACACTAGAGAACTTTTATTTTCTCCTTGCCTTTGTTATGACTCAACTGATATGCCATATTCTTGAGATCTGCTCTCAACTCTTCTACAAATGGATCTGTGTGATTATATTGGTTTTCTTCCAATTGCAAGGTTACTTGCAGAGCCTCGGCCTGAGTCTGGAACTTATGTTGCCTCAATGGATAATTAAGATGTGGCAATAATGAATTAACAAATATTTTCTTATGTTGCATATCTGTGATAGGATACTTCAACTTATCTTTCAGTCTCTTGAACTTCTAATCCAAATCCCAAACTAAATATCATCGCTTCTGTTTGATTTCTATCATCTCATTCATGTATTGATCCTATGAATTTGGTCGTTGGAATTCATTGATTAATGCCTTATTCACATCTATGATAGTTGTAGGTGCTCCTTGTGGGGTTTTTACTGCGAGGCCCATATACTAGTCCAATGCGCGGTCTCTGAATGTGATTTCAAGCTGCGCTAATTTTGTATTTTCATCTGTGATTTTCTTAGCTGCCCAAATATTCTCACAAATAAACAAATGCTTCTCTGGGTACTATGACCCTTCTCCATGAAACTCTGGCAACCAAATAGTTGGATCATGTCTTGCTATTGTGAAATTTATCGTACCGCCTCCGCGTAGTGTAGATAACTGACTGCTATTAGCTGAATTTGTACCTCCACTTGAATTTCCACTGGACCCTCTTCTTACTAATTTTTTTCTATCGCTAATTGTTGGTTGTATCAACAATTATTCTTCTGCATATGTCTTAGTCTCACATGGGGTTGTGGGTTCCACACTAATTCTAATTTGGAATGGAGATCCTTCTTCTGCGCCAGACCCTTGACCACTAGTTTTCCTCTCATATGTGGCACGCAGGATTTCCTCAATCTGCCTCATAGCACATAGATTCTCTACCTCATCTTCATCACTGTCCAAGCCCTCTCTCTCAACTACTTCCCTCTTTTTCCTATTGATATTATACTGGTAGGGTCTTCTTCTTCATGGCGTTCCCACTCTTTCCATTATTTCTTTGGTCTCTTCCTCATCCATCATAATAGGGTCCATTTCTTCCTTCCTCTGACCTCTATCCAGGTCCTTTTCCATATCTCAGATCGTCCTTAGTGCTTCCCCCATTTTCCCCATGCACACAGACTGATTTAGTTGTCTGACTCCATTGTCATCACTCCTTTATCATATAATAAAATATTTATCGATGTTTAAAGTTATCTAATATACCTTCCTCTCGGTCCCTTCAAAAACTCTTGCTCTGCAGTAGTGTAAGACTTCACAGTATCGACTGGAAACTCTGTAATAAATCCAAAAACAATGTTGTCTAGCCAAAAATCCACTGCACACATGAATTTATTATTGAATCTCTGTATCTGCACAATATTCTTAGTAGACCACTCTATTGGTCTTATCCGATTAGTTGGATGATTTTCCTTCAAAATCAATATCCATTCACGCAACAGTTCTGGAAAATAATAGAAAAATTCCTGATGCGGATCAGTAAAAACATACCTTTCCAAATACTAGCACAAAGTATACTTAGGGTTTTTATTGTCCTTCGGAGAGAACTCGATCTCTTTTTTCTCCAAACATATTTCAATCTTTTGCTTAGTAGGATTCCATGGCCTGAACATCCCCTTATACTATTGCATTCTCTTTACTGTCCTTCTCATCAAATCCCCTCTGATCTGTTCTTTTGAGTTCCAGCCGGAAACAGAACCATTTTTTGGATATGTTTGGGCTGACGTAGGTTCTACTTTAGTTTTCTAGTAAAACCCTACAAACCATCAACCCTTCTATAGACAAAAAGGAAACACTACGCACAGAGTGCACAATGAAGTCTCACCCGAGATAGTTTTATGGGTGGCTTCAGGACCCATATGTCTGCAACCTTGGAAGGGATGTTGCTTTGGGTGTGTTAGGCATGCTTATTTACTTCAACATTAATCATATCTACTATTATACCATATCATTAAGTCTATATCTACCATATTGTAACCATATTCATTCATTAAACTTCATTCTGCAGTAAATATCAGAGCTATTCTAGTATGCGCTACATTTTACTTATACCAGATTCATTCATTCCTCATAAACAAAGTAACTACAAGAAATAAAACAACATTACACATACTGACACAATTTTTTACTGTGGTTCACCTCCCTGGGCTACGTCCACAAAGATATGGCATTCTATGCTTCTTTATTATTCTCCATCAAGGTTCCGCGCTATGCAGATTACATCATAATTTTGGTGATAATGGTGAGGCTGACAAGGTCACACCAAGCTCCACAAATTGTGACCTTACCCTCAGTTACAATGCATATCTCTCAAAATAGACTCATCTCCAAAACTATCTCCACATATCTCAAAAAAAAAAACTCTCAAAAACTAGGTCACTCAAGTTATTCTCTCGCACTACTCAACTATCATGACTTGCTAGATATCTCTCCTCAGATATTACAACACATGTTTATACTACCAAAATGGGTAAAAAATTGCTACAATCATGACCAAAACCCTAACCCTAAGTGGATTAGGTTTGTCCACATTCTAACTTCATGCGCACAGTTGATTCACTTCCTCCTTCCTTCCTTTGACTTTCTTTCTTCCTTGTGTTGCCTTTCCTTATTATCTGTCACACTGCTTTTCCTTGTTATCCAACACACTATTTTTCCTTGTTATCTGAAGTGCGCTCATCTCCTGGTTGCTTTTCTAACTGTCTTCCTTGATTGTTTCATTTTCCCCCAAAATGTCTTGTGCCAACACCACCCTCCATTGGCTCGAGGGAATCGTTACATCATTGTGGCTGTCGACTACTTCATGAAGTGGGACGAGGACATGCCTAATTTTGCGAATGACAGTGAGACCACAACTTTGTTTCTGTTCAACCAGGTTCATAGTTCCGAGAGAAATTGTCACTAACCATGGCAGTCACTTTCAGAATTGAATGATGTGTGAGTTAGCATCAAAATTTGGATTCAAGAAGGAGCATTTGTCTCCTTACTATACACAAGAGAATGGTCAAGTAGAGGTCGTAAACAAGTCTCTCAAGACCATACTTAAATGCATTGTCAATAAGAGAAAATCTAATTGGCATTTGATGCTTTACCTGACATTATAGGCGTACCAAACAACGATCAAGATTGCCACAGGTTTTTCTCCTTTCCAGCTCGTTCATGGGGTGGAATTAGTCATGCCCGTTGAATGTGAAATTCCTTCATTAAAAATCACGATCAATCTTCTACCTGACATGAAAAATTTAGAAGCATGTCGTGTTCACTTAGAGCATCTAGATGAGAAACATCGTGATGATACCACCACAAATGAGATGCACAAGAAGCGTTTCAAGTCTCAATATGACAAGTCGGTCCACCCAAGGATATTTTTTGTGGGTGACCTTGTGATATTTTACGATCATGATAATGATGTGTTAGGCGTCGACAAGTCCAATCCGATGTGGCACAATCCTTACATCATAACGTGTTCCTTTTAAAAAGGAGCTTATGAATTATCTGATTATGAGGGTAATTTCTTTTCGAAACCCATGAATGGGATATACCTTAAGAGGTATTATGCTTGATAATTCTTGCTCATGCATGTGCCCTTTGTAATTATTGTTCATAGATGGTAGTTTTGGTTTTTTCTCTCATTTTTCTCTTGATTGCTTATAGTGTTTCTACTTGAATGGAAGATGGCTACACAAATTTCGGTCCATATCGGGTTCACGGATAGTGAAATCCTTCACACTCGGAACTCGCTTCCGTCGCATGGGTGATTTATTCACCCGAGAGCCAAGTGGTTGTGTGTGGAGGTGCTTGTCTCGGGCCAACAACAAATAATGTGGTCGAGTATAGCACTATGATCAAACTCCTAGGAGATGTTATTGTGTATAACATCTCACATTTAGAGGTTATTCTGGATTCTCAGTTGGTCGTTTCATAGATAAATGGTCAATACCGTGTGCGTGATCCCACGTTTCCCTGATGACTCCAATGACTACGTATTCTGGAACGATATTTTAATTATATTACTTATTTTCACGTTTTTAGCAGTGTGAATTTTGTACCTGATGCATATGCTAATTATGTACTAGATTGAAATTTGTCACATATATAAAAGAAACACACACATAATTGTACATAACAATTGTATACCGAGGAAAAAAGAGATATGTATTGATATTATTTATGTCTCCAATATTACAAAATTTGGATTTTTAAGTTAAAACATTTTGGCGCTAAGAGTTGATTGCATTATTTGAGTGCGTTGAACCATTGGATGTTTTTGTTATTGGATATATTGAATATGGAGTTTATTGTTGAATGAAATGAGTGTGTGGTTGACTGAGCACATCAACTGTTGAATAAATTGTTGAAAATATTGGTTAATAAGTGTGTTGACTTGTTATATAAGAACAAGAAAAATATTTGTTTCGGGAATAAAAAAAAATCGTGGATGTCTTTACCATTGTATTCTCACCAAATATCCCTTCAAAGGATTGCACCCAACCTTAAAAAACAATGTAAATCATGCCCAGATGTTGAGACATGTTGATGAGGGTATGGGTTTGTGGATTTCACAAATAATGCATCGAGCTTCTAAGCAATGTTCATCCTTGGAATGTAATTGGTATAGAAACTAGTTGGAATGCGTCGTGTTCAAACTTGAGAAAGACCAATATAACCTATAGCATTTAGTATTGTGGATGTGTAGCATCGAAGTTAGAGAACAAGAGAGTCATGGTTTGTGAAGTTTAACTATAAAAACGCAGAGTGCATCCAGTCTTTAGATTGAAACTGGGTACTTCTTCCACAATTAAACCAATTGTTGATTCTATGCAGAGTTAGAACATAGAGAAAGGATTTCTCTTATACAGAATTAAGTCATGTCTACTATGAAACTATTTTAGTTAAATAAATATTGTGAGATTAAGGGGAATTATGGGATCCAACATCATCAAGTGGTATCAGAGCATGAAAGTGCTCTATGTGATCTGAGAAAATGGCACACAGTCAAAGAAGAGGAGTAGGTCATGGGAGACATGTGGAAAATGTAGTTTTGATGGATGAATTTAGGTACATCTGAGACAGAATGGACAAAATGGAGACTTCTCAGAGAAGAGATGTTGACATGGGATATGTCAGTGAGGAGGAAGAAGAAGATACAAATAATGAACTAGAAGAAGAAGAAATAACAGATCAGATAATGTTGAAGACGCTAATGAGAGTCAGCACCAGACCAAAGATGGAGGTGCCAATGTATGATGGAAATATAAATGTTGAAGAGTTGATATATTGGATCAACGTCTTTGACATGTATTTCTAATATGAATATTTCAATGATGATAATAAAGTAAAGTGTGTTTCGATGGGAGTGAAAGGGCATGCAACATTATGGTGGGATGAGCTGCAAGTAGAAGGAAGAAAAAAAGGTAAGTCAAATATCAAGAGTTGGGATATAATGGTAGCCAAATTCAAAGGGAAATTTATGCCAAAATATTATTAGTTGAATCTCTTCAGACAGAAGATCATGACAGTTAAGGAATACATAGAAGATTTTTAGAGGATCAACATAAGAGAAGGACATGTTGAAGAGGATGCATAAAAAGTGGCCAAATATATTAATGCTTTGAGATATGAAATTCAATATGAAATAAGTATTCTACCGTTGAAAACAATGGAAGAAGCATACCAAGCAGCTCTCAAAGTGAAGGAGAAGATAACAAGGAGACAGATTCATAGAGGAAGAGGAAGAAATCTAGTAAGAGGTAGAGGACAACAAGATAATAGAGGAAGATTCCAAGTTCAACAAGATGAAGGAAGAAATTCAAAACAACCAAGTCAAGAAATCATAGAAAATGATTTTAGAGGAGGAAGGTATAATTCCATAGGCAGAGGCAGAGGAAGATACTTCCAATTCAGATGTTATATATGTAATAAACTAGGGCACATATCAAGGGATTTTCTAGAGAACATTCCTCCATCACAAAGGAGTGCTCATATAGCTCAAAGTGATGAAGAGAGTGTTAATTCTACTTCAAAATAAGGAGCCCTTGAAGGAGGTGAATCTTGTTGATGAAGATAGTGTTGGTTAATATATAAAAGGAGATTAAAGAACCCATGCAGAGGAAAATTTTGTTCAGGACAGTTTGTAAATCCAAAGGAAAATGTTGCAAGGTGATAATAGACAACAACAGTACAAATAATTTAGTATCTACATAGATGGTGGAGAAGTTAAGATTGAAAATATTGGTACATCCGAAACCTTATAAAGTATCTTGGCTACAAAAAGGACATCAAATTCTTGTAAATGAGCAGTGTATGGTTGAATTTCAAATCGATGGTTATAAATATGAAGTGCTATGTGACATAATTCCAATGGACATATGTCATATTTTGTTAAGGAGACCATGGCAGTATGATAGGAAAGCTATTCATGGTGGGAGAACGAACATTGATACTCTTGATAAGGATGGTGAGAATTGTACATTGTTTCCTTTGAAGGATGAAGGAGAAGAAGGGGACATTAATTTTAAAGTGTTTCTTATTAATGGAAAATAATTGTGGCAAGAAGCAAAGAACAAAGAGGTACATTTTTCTTCGATTGGGAAGCCCAAAGTAATTCTTACTAGCACAAGTTTAGAAGATATTCCTGAAGAAATCAAAGTTATGTTGAATGAATTTGTTGATATCATTGTTGATGAATTTCCAAGTATTTTACCTCCCATCAAAAGTATTAGTCGTCATCTAGACTTCATCTCAAGATCAAGTCTTCCAAATAAGGATGCATACAGAATGATTCCACAAGAAAATGAAGAAGTGAAGAAACAAGTGCCGGAGTTATTGGATAAGGGTCTCATCAAGGAGAGTTTGAGTCCATGTGTTGTTCCAATATTTCTCGGCCTAAATAAGGATGGTTGTTGGAGAATGTTTATTGATTCCAAAGTCATAAATAAAATTACAATCAGGTATAGATTTCCACTTCCACGCATTGTCAATTTAATTGATTGTTTAAGTGATGCTAAGTATTTCTCTAAGATTGATTTGAAGAGTGGATACCATCAGATTAGGATAAGAGAAGGGTATGAATGGAAGATGACCATCAAAAAAAATCAGGGATTGTATGAATGGTTAGTGATTCCTTTTGGTCTCACTAATGCCCCTAGAACTTTCTTAAGGCTCATGAATGAAGTTTTGAAGGATTTTACTAGTAAATTTGTTATTGTCTATTTAGATGATATTTTGGTATATAGTCAAATAGGGGAGGAGCATTTGAGACATCTCAGGTTAGTCTTAAATACCTTCCAGCGAGAGAAATTATTGATTATTTTAAATAAATTCAGTTTTATGAAGAAGGAATTGGTATACTTGGGTTTTGTGATTTCTGAAGATGGTTTAAAAATGGATCAAGAAAAAGTTAAAGCAATTCTTAATTGGCATGTTCCAAAGAATGTTTTTGAGGTGAGAATTTTTCATGGGTTAGCAAGATTTTATAGAAAGTTTATTAAGAACTTCAGTGGCATTTGTGCTCCTATTGTAGAAACTATTAAAGAAAATAAAAAACCATTCAAATGGACAATAGAAACTGAAAGAAATTTCAAATTGTTGAAGCATAAGATTATAGAACAACCTGCATTAGCCTTACTAGATTTTAATCATTTTTTTCAAGTTGAAACATATGCAAGTGGAATTGATATTGGAGTTGTTTTAAGTCAAGAAGGAAGACCGATTTCCTATTTCAATGACAAGTTGAATGAAGAAAAACAAAAGTATTCCTCTTATGACAAGGAATTGTATGCCATAGTTCAAGCCTTAAAGAAATTGAGACATTATCTTATGCCTAAGGAGGTTGTTTTATATACTGACAATCATGTTTTGCAGTTTATTAGTAGTCAACCAAAGTTGAATCAAAAACATGCTAAGTGGGTAGAATTCTTGCAAAATTTTACTTTTGTAACTAAGCACACAAGTGGTTCATCAAATAAAGTATTTGATGCATTAAGTAGAATTAGTTTAATTCTACAAGAATTTCAAGTTAATGTTTTGGGATTTGACGAGCTAAAAGATATGTACTAAGATGATGCACATTTTAAAGATGCATATGCAACATGTGAGAATCTAGTTAGCATGAATAGAACTTAGTATGTGAATTATATGATTCAATAAGGATTGGTGTTCCAGAACAATAAGTTTTGTATACCAAAATGTTCAATGAGAGATCATTTGATAAAGGAAAATCACAGAGGAGGACTATCAGGACACTTTGGACAAGATAAAACATTTTCTTTATTGGATGCTTTTTATTATTGGCCAGGTATACAAGTTGATGTGAAGAAATTTGTTGGAAGGTGTAGAGTATGTTAGCGTGCTAAAGGAAGGAGTCAAAATACATTATTATATCAACCATTTACAATACCAAGAAGGCCATGGGATTCTATGAGTATGGACTTTGTTTTGGGGTTGCCTCATACTCAAAGAGGTAACGATTCTATTTATGTTGTTGTAGACAACTTTTCAAAGATGGCTCATTTCATAGGTTGTATGAGGACTAGTGATGCAACCAATGTTACTAATTTATTCTTTAAAGAGATTGTACGGTTTCATGGTTTACCTAAAATTATTGTTTCTAATAGAGATACAAGGTTTGTAGGCCATTTTTGGAGAACGTTGTAGAAGAAACTAGGCACAAAATTGAATTTTAGTTCAACATACCATCCATGAATTGATGGGAAAACAGAGGTGGTAAAAAAGAGCTTAGGAAATATCTTGAGAATCTTAGTGAGTGAACATCCTAAACAGTGGGATCAAATACTTGCTCAAGCTGAGTTTGCATATAATGATTCACTCAATATAAGTATAAATATGTGTCCATTTCAGAAAGTCTATGGAATGCATCCTAGAGGAGTTTATGAGTTAAGGAATTTTGGAGAGAGGGAATTAAGGAGTGTTGATGGTGAAGATTTTGCAAGAAGCGTGCAAGAGTTACAGGAAAAAGTGAAGCAACAGTTGCAAGAGAACAACATCAAGTATAAGCAAAGAGATGATATGAAAACAAGACAATTGGATTTTAATGTTGGTGAATTAGTGATGGAATATCTCATAAAATAAAGGTTTCCTACAAGGACACACAATAAATTAAAACTTAAGAAAAAAATTCTCCAAATGCTTATGAATCAAAACTCCCAAAATATATTGGGATTTCCCCAATTTTCAATATTGTAGATTTGTATTCCTTCAAGGGAACATAAAGTGATACAACATATGAGCCTATAAGTGATGAAGATCAGATCAATGTATGGAATAAACAACTACCAAAGGTAGTTCAGAAAGAGATTGAAGCAATATTGGATCAAAGGGTGACTAAGAAAACCATAGGTAAAGAATATATTCAATATTTAACCAAACTAAAGAACCAACCAATAGAAGATGCTACTTGGCTGACATCAAATGAAATCTCTAAGTACAACACAACTATAGAAGAGCTCATGAACAATTATTTTCTTCCCCAGAAATTTGATGCAGGAGCATTTGTCAATTAAAGCCATTTTGACCTCTTGGGTCAAAATCCACTTACCAAAGGAAGTTGGGTTCCTTAATTTCTTTATTTTGTAGTATTTTCCTAGTTGTAATATAGAATAATTTGTATTTTTAGAGGAGTGAGGAGGATTTTCATTTAGTTTCTATGTAAAAGGGAAGATTTAGCTAAATTAGGGATCTGTTAGATAATCTAACAAAATAGAGTAGGTTGTTGATTTGTACAAGAATTTATGTAATAGAGTTTTAATGTCATTGAGGGAGTTAGATATTTTAGTTTCAGGCAGGATATTTTCTATAAATGGATGATTCGGTCCATGATTAGTGGATCTCAACAAATCACCCTTATTGTATATAGATAGAGTGTGTAATTCGAAGAAGAGTTCTAATTTATAGAGTTCTGAGGGTTTGAGTGTTCTTGTAGATGTAACCTTGTACAATATGTTACTATAAACAAATTTTCAATAAAAGAACAGAAAAGATACAATGGAAAATACACACATTACACGGAGATTTTTCCCCTGGAAACCAAAACCGAGGAAAACTGACATATTCTATATTCATTCATAGTGATACGTTGTTTACAATACAATACACATATAGGATCCAGTGACATCCAAAACCCTAACCCAATGACCTGGACTAGTCAAAAACCCTAATTCCTTAACCGAAAATAGAAAACCATCGGGAAAAACCATGTGTCAAAAAAACTCCCAAGAATGGACACGAAACATTGAGGCGACACGAAAAATGAGGCAAAAATGCGACACGTTTCTCGAGGAAAAAAAATTTTGGGGGTGTTGTCCCCAAACCATTGCGCACCCGGTGCAATATAGCAGTTGCTACATCTATTCATGCAATTAATATAACACATACCCAATGTTCTCCCACTTGTTCTTTTCTTTGCATACAGGGGGTTACAGGGTTACATAGTCAACAATCCAAGGCAGTAATGCCCATGGATCCTCTACACCAAGAGAAATTCTCATTGCTCGCAGATTTTGCTAATGAATTTGCAACATTGTTCAAAGTGTCCACCTTCATAAACAAAACTTTATTTTCTTAAACCATGTCTCTCACAAAGTGATATTGAATATCTATACGATTTGTCTTTGAATGATAAGTTGGGTTCTTCGCCAGAAAAATTGCACTCTGATTGTCACAATCTATCCTTATAGCTTGTTGTACCAACCCGATACTTGAACACAATCTTTTTAAACATATTGATTCCTTACTTGCATGAGGGGTTGCCATGTATTTCAACTTATGTAGCTGAAAGTCCCACTACAACTTGTCTTTTTCTCATCCAACAGATTTCTCTTCCAAATAGGTTAAACACATACCCGCTTGTAGATATCATATGATCCATATCTCTGACCCAGTATGCATCCACAAAGCCATGTATGTCCAACACTCTGTCCAATATTGGCCTTCCTTGGTAGCACAATCCATAGCTAGATGTGCCACTCAAATACTTGAAAACCCTTTTTTATTGTTGTCCAATGCTCCTTCTCTAGTTTTGACATATACCTGCTCAAAACTCCCACTGCATGTTGAATGTCTGGTCTAGTACAGACCATTGCATACATAAAACTTCCAACTGCACTTGCATATGGAACACAAGACATGTACTCCTCCTCTTCATGTGTCTTGGGACACTGATCTGCAGATAACTTTACACCAACAAGAATAGGGACCTTGACAGGTTTACATTCTTGCATATTAAACCTCTGCAATATTGTCTTGACATGTTTTCTATGATTTAACCAAATTTTCCTCTTTATCCGATCTATTTTAATTTTTATGCCCAAAATGAAATTTGAAGCACCGAGATCCTTCATGTCAAATTTAGAGGACAACTGAGTTTTCACATCCTGGATAATCTCATTGTTGTTTTCTAGCAGCAACATGCCATCCACATACAAGACCAAATAAATCAAATGATCACCAATTAATTTAAAATACACATAGTGATCCTCTTTACTTCTTGTGAATCCAAGTCCCAGCATATAAGTATGAAGTTTTTGATACCACATCCTTGGTGATTGTTTTAAACCATACAGGGACTTTTTCATCTTGCATACCAACTCTTTTTTTCCCTTCACATCAAATCCTTATGGTTGCTTCATATAGATTTCTTCTTCCAGATCCCTATGTAGGAATGTTGTCTTCACATCCATCTATTCTATTTCAAAATAAAATGCAACAACAACAGATAACAGAAATATTATAGAAGTTAACTTGGCAACAAGAGAAAAAAATCTCACCAAAATCAATTCCCTCAACCTAGGAATAACCCTTTGCTACTAATCGATCTTTGTATTTCTCCACTTTTCCTTCTCCATTCAGCTTATTTTTAAATACCCATTTGCTTCCAATGGGATTTCTTCCAGTCGGAAACTCCACTAGATCCCAAGCCTCATTCTTATCCAAGGCTACTATTTCTTCATCCATGGCCTTTTTCTAGAGCTTTCCATCCTCTGAATCCACTGCCTCCGTGACAGTTCTAGGATCATCATCAGTAATAGACAAAGAAAAAATTGAATGGAAATCATATGGAGTATACCTTTCTAGTATCCTTCTTTCTCGAACCGATATCCTCAATACTAGAGTATGAGGATCTTCTTCTTTTGATCTGTGTTCTTTTGTAGAGTATGATTCATCATCCTTTAAATCAAACTCTATTTTATTTGGTTCTTCCTTACTTGGTAGGACTTCTTGTTTAACAACATCCTTCATTTCTCTAAATACCACATCTCAATTATACACAACCTTCTTAATTTATGGGTTCCAAAGGTTACAACCTTTGAGACCATATTTATACCCAATAAAGATACACTTTTCAACCTTCTTATCTAGCTTACTCCTATTTTCCTTTGGAACATGAAAATAGGCCTCACTGCCAAATACCTTGAGATGTGTGAGAGAAGGTTTCTTACCATCCCATACCTCTTTTGGAGTCTTTTCATCCAGCTTTGATGAGGGTGATTTTTTGACCAGGTAACATGCAGTACCCACTGCCTCTACCCAGAATTCTTTCCCTAACCCGACACCACTGAGCATGCACCTTGTTTTTTCCATTAGCGTCTCGTTCATCCTTTATGCAACTCCATTCTATTGAGGTGTATACAGAGTATTCGTATGCCTTTCTATACTGTACTTCTTACAGAATTCTTCAAATTTATTCATGCAAAACTCTCCACCATTATCTGTCCTCAACACCTTAATTCTTTTCTCTGTTTGATTCTCAAAAAGAGCCTTAAACTCTTTAAACCTGTCAAATACTTCATATTTATTCCTGAGGAAATATATCCAAGTATTCCTCAAGAAGTCCTCTATAAATGAGACACGGTACACAGATTTTCCCAATGATGGAACCGACTCATATCCAAACACATCATTGTGAACTAGTTGTAAAATTGCTTCTACCCTCGTTGCACCAGAGGGGAATCTTACCTGTTTTTTCTTCCCATATACACAATGTTCACAGAAATCAAAATCTAGAGAGAAGTTAGACATGCCTTCAACCATACCTTTACCATGTAGTAGTCGAAGATCCTTCTCTTCAATATGCCCCAATCTTTGATGCCCCAACATAACCTTTTCTCTAGAGACTATAGGATTTTTTTCTTCTTCAACTCCAATATCAGGAACAATGGAACTATTACAACCATCAATAATAGTGATTCCTTGCAGCTTATACAGAGTTCCAAATCTAACTTCCTTCAGCAACACCATTGCTCCTCAAACCATCCTGTAGGTTTCCTTTTCAAATATTTTTTTACCCCTGCATCGTCCATTTTTCTTATAGAAATCAAATTTCTGGCCAATCTTTGGATGTGTAGAACACCAGGTAGTGTTCTAATCCTTCCATATATGAGCCTCAACTTGAATTTTCCTCTACCTATGATTCTGGTTGTCGAGTCATTACCTAGAAAAACATTACCTCCATCATACCTTTCATATTCACAGAACCACTCAATGTGGGGAGTCATATGAAAGGATGCACCTGAGTCAACCAACCATGCCTCATGATTTTCATGTGTGCTTGAAGAAGCCAAGTACACATACCCTCCTTCTTCCTTAGAGTTCTTTTCTTCTGTAGAAGGAGATTCTTCAAATCCCTTCTTTTTCTCAAATTTGGATCTACGCTGCTTCTTGTAGTGCCCTTCTTTTCCACATCTCGAGCATACCTGTTAGCACTAAGATTTGTTCTTAGACTGCTTTAAGAACAATCCCAATACTCATCATAATATAAATGATTAAAACAGGTTTATACTTGAGTGGTTCAGCAAGACTGAGTAAAGAAAGGGAGAGGGAAGCAAACTTTTTGCAGAGGCATTCCATTGGGCATGGAGTCATAACATCATATAGATCAAAGGAAATCAAACTATATACCAGATAAAGGTTATACATAGTTATGGGTAGAAGCATAGAGAATGTGCAAAAAGGAAGAACATCCATTGTATAGAGATCCTTTCTGCAAACAGATTAAAGAATGCTTAAACAATAAACAATGATTAATAGGCAAGCTACAACAGATCCTATGTTTCTCATGAATCCATCAATCAATGGAAGTTATGATCCTCAAAGACTGCAATCTATTTAATCAAAAATATATGTTAAAGTGACAACAAAGAAAAACAACATATGATAAACAGCTTCATGAAAAGCATAGGAAACTTGTTGAAGATCCTGAAGACCAATTTCTTCCCCAACAATTCCTTGATTACAAAAATCCTGATCTTTAAGGTTGACATATTTTTTATATAAAAGATCAAACTCCATACAACATTCTTCATACAGGAGATCAACACGATAATTTCGTTTGCAATAACAATTGAAATCGGTATGAAAATATTTCAATGAATGAATGCTAGCAACAAGGAGGTTTCTACACCACTCTCGAGCATGTCCTTCCAAAGAAAATCTGAACATTTAAATAAGAACATCCTCGTGAAGATCCAATAGGTTCTCACCAGGATGATCATGCTTGTTTACCCCAAACCTTGGAAGGTAAGGTTCACATACTTCTCTATAAAGTACAAGATTTGGAAAGCCAGGTATATAAGAGAATTCACAAATTGCATACCTTTGAGCCAGAATAGCTTCCATTGCATATGAAAATATGAACTATAAGTGTTTCCAACAGATTATTCCTTCATGGAGTGGATTTGACAGGTGAATGATTGCAGTCCAAACTATGTAACCAGCCCTTGTTCACCATCAAAGACTGGATCTATGCTATGTCATTCTCTCGAGGAATATTTTCTTCATCTCTGTCCCCTGCAATGGGACCAAAAATTTTAGCACTAGGAGTTGTTCTTATACTGCTTTAAGAACAAGCCTAGTACCCATTAGAATATAAATGATTAAAACATGTTTATACTTGAGTGGATCAACAAGACTAAGTAAATAAAGGGAGAGGGCAGCAAATTGTCTGTAGAGGCATTTCATTGGGCATGCAGTCATAACATCCTACAGATCAAAGGAAAACAAATTGTATACCAGATAAAGGATATATATAATTATAGGTAAAAGCATAGAGAATGTGACAAAAAGGCAGAACATCCATTGTACATATATTATTTCTGCAAACATATTAAAGAGTGCTTAAACAATAAACAATGATGAATAGGAAAGCTACAACAGATCCTCTACTGCTTATGAATCCATCAATCAATGGCAGTTATGATCCTCAAAGACTGCAATATATTTAATCAAGAAGATAAGGTAAAGTGAAAAAAAATAAAAACAACATCTAATAAACAGCTTCATGAATATTCAATGGCGGAAATGTTGATTACAAACAGGCCCTCAGGCTTACAAATAAGTAGCTAAACTGCTCCTCAAGCTCTCTCTCCTCTCTTGGATCATGAAATGAACCCATTGCTCAAAAAAAAAATTGCTCTCTATAGTGTATCATTCCTTCCTACTCTAAAGAGGTTGAATCCCAAGTGGTTGCATTGGATTCCTTTTCTCTAAGAGTTGTTACAACAAGGTGAAACAGAAAATCCACCTAGCTCCTATTTTTTTGGATCTTGTCTATTGTGATAAATTCCTTTTGAAACGGATCATTCTGCTTGATCTGGAGATGGAACACATGTCCCTCGTGTCCAAATACCTCCTAGAAAACCATTTGAACCCCCTCAAACAAGTCTCAACCCTCCTACATCTCGGATTTATCAGACTTTTAGAGTTTGCAGCGTCTGTGACAGCACAAGCTACGAACTTTCCTGTAGGTGATGATTTCAACTTTTCTCCCAAACGACGAACTGGGTCAGGATGATTTTTTGTCAGCAAGTAAATAATATAATGATTCATATCCACAAACAATTTTAGAAGAAACCAGATTGGAATTTAAAATTTATGATGAAAAAATGACTCCGTTGTGTACTAATTCGCTATAAACTGTCCCAAAACTACCAGTTCGCAACACCTTTGACAACACGCGTTGCAAACTTTCCTGTAGGTGAATTTTTACATTCAAATTGATTTCAAATTTTAAAACTTGCACAACAAGCTAGGAAACCTTTTAGAACCTGCTACAATCACTGAAAAAAATAAGATACCCCTTGCCACATTTCCAAAGCATAATGATATGTGATTACCACATGAGGTACTTTCTTGATTCGCTGCAAACTTTCAGGTGAGTTTGCAGAAGGTCATATTGACACATGATTTGACCCTCAAACAGTTAAATATGACATAAGGAACCTGTGTACACCCCTATACATCCTATGTGCTAACAATACCTTTACAAACTTTCCAGGAGACTTAGATCTTCCCTTAGACTTAGATCTCCCACTTGAGGACTTATATCTATTTCTTTCTTGGGAGCATCCTCTTGCAAATAATGCATGTGTGCTCTATCCTTCCATGTTATTCCATCTCATATCCTCCGACAACAAGGATGATACCACTTCATCAAACTTCAAGGTTGTTGTATTACTACCTATGGCCACAACCAAACTATCCCACGAGTATGGTAAAGAGCACAATAAATTGATATACTTATCATCATCTGAAATTTTAATCTCAACAGATACTAACTAACTTACCATGGTATTGAAGGCATTCAAATGCTCTGTCACTGAGTCTCCATCTCTCATCCTCATGTTATACAATTTCTTTCTCAGGAATAGTTTATTTACTAGGGACTTAGACTGATACAACTTACCCAACTTATCCCATAAATCTCTTTGGATGTAGCTTCCTCTAAAACATTCAGTAATACTAAATCTGAGAAACACAGTCAGATTGTGCTCTTTTCCTTCCAATCCAAATTTTTCCAGACATCTGTTGAAGTTATTTTAGGTGCAATACTTGGATCCACCGCGATTCATTGATCTTTGTCCACCAACAAATCTTCCGTATTGAGCTTCTACGGCTCAAAAATTTGCCCATTAAACTTCTCGATCTCCATTTTCGAACTGCTCGCCATTTCTTTTCACCTGAAAAATCAATACCACAAATCTCCCACCATAACAAGGCTTATCACAGTCTTGATCCAAACCCTTGACCACAAAGGCATCCCCTTGAAGCCAACAAATCTTTGATACCAAATGTAGATGTAACCTTGTACAATATTTTACTATAAACATATTTTCAATAAAAGAATAGAAAATATACAATGGAAAATACACACATTACACAGAGATTTTTCTCCTGGAAACCCAAGTCGGGAAAACCAGCATATTATATATTCATTCATACTGATACATTGTTTACAATACAATATACATATGGCAGCCAGTGGCATCCAAAACCTTAACCTAATTACCTGGATTAGTCAACAACCATGATTCCTTAACCGGAAATAGAAAACCATCGGCAAAAACCATGTGCCGAAAAATCACCGAACAATGGACATGAAAATTGAGGTGACACAAAAAACGAGGCAAAAATGCGACACGTTTCTTGAGGCAAAAAAAATTCTTGGGGGCACACCTGGTGCAACGTACCAGTCATTAGGGCTAGTCGTGCAAAGAATATAACGCATACCCAACAGTTTTGAGGATGTGTACAAAGGAGGAAACTATGTGTAATGCCAAGCCTTGTAATTTTCCTCTTTTAAATTAATGCATATCAATTTATGTAAAAGTATCATTGATACAAAACAATGAATCATACAAGACTAAAGGGGTTGATTGCTAGGGAATTAAGAGATGACTGCATTATTTGATTGCATTGAACCATTGTATGTTTTGATTATTGGTTATATTGAATATGGATTGTGTTGTTGAATGCATTGAGTGTGTAGTTGACTGAGTTCATCAACTGTTGAATAAATTGTTGAAAATATTGGTTAATAAGTGTGTTGACTTGTTATATAGGAACAGGGAAAATCTTTGTTTCAGGAATAAAAAAAAACCGTGACTGTGTTTACCATTGTCTTCTCACCAAATCGACATTCAACGGACTTCAAGACCTCCTTCACTAGACCTCCTTTGCTATGCTCCATATACATAAGAGAAGGCGAGTTGTGTGTGTATACAAATGAGAGGAACTCGACCTCTACTTATACACATAACTTGACTCCCAAAAAGACGCAACCCTAAGAGGGACCGTTTTGACTTTTACAATAAGGATAACAATAAAATCATAATTTCTTTTGAGCCAATTTATACAATATGATTACAATAACCTTCTCGAGGTTTTACCAATACAAATACAAAAAAAATATCTTATGTAGTTACATCCAAAATATCAACACCCTCATTGCCCAGACAATTACTTCTATTGTTAAACATCCCTGGCACTTGTATTAATAACAACCTATCTAATACATCAATCACAATCTCTTGTAAAAGGTTTTCTTTTGATTTTACATTAGCTTTTGTTCTTGAAATATTCTCTCAAATATCTTTACTATAAAATTATTAAGAGAGATCCTACTTATATTATTTATTGTGAACTCTTTAATAACTTCTATCTATTGTTTGATGTGACTAACATCGATGTGATATGATGCTTTCTTACTCTAACACACATTTTAATTTCATGTAACATCGATGTGATATGATGCCAAATTTGTTACTCTAACACACATTTTAATTTCATGTAACAAGTGTTATGAGGGAAAAGATATTAATATTGCATTTTACAAAATTATAACAATAAAACAAAATATGCATGTTGCCTTACATAATGCCCCGATTTTTTGTTCATGGGTCAATGCCTATATGTATCTAAATATATTTTTTGTAATTTATGATATAAATACATGTCTTTATAAAACCAGTTGATATTTTGCTTATGGGTCAATGCCTATATGGTATTTAAATGTATTTTTTTGTAATTTATGATATAAATACATGTCCTTATAAAACAAGTTGTGTTGTTTTGTAATGATTTTTAAGTAACAGTTGAAAATTTCTGGTAAAAAATTCAACGGATAATATTTTTTTTTAATCTTAATCTTGTTACCTTCATTTTTTATTGTTTTTTTTGGAATTTTTTCACATAGATTTTTCTCTTTTTCTTATAGCTTATGAGAGTTTGTACTTAGATACTTTAGCAAGCCTATAATTAACATGACCATTTTTTTTCTTTTTGTTTATGCCCTACATTCACTCAAAGGGAGGTTTGTTTTCTTTGTTAATATTTTTGTTTATGCCCTACATTCACTCAAAGGGAAGTTTGTTTTCTTTGTTAATATTGATAGTCTTTTTTTCTAAACATTTCCAATAAAAATATAATTAGTTAAATTTACATGGGAATCCCTAAATACCCAAACAATCGTTTCCATTGTTAAATATTATTGACAATCTTGCATTAATAACAACATATCTAAAAATCAATCACAATCTCTTGTAGAAGGTTTTTTTTTGGTTTTGCAATAGTTTTTGTTGTTGGAATATTTTCTTAAATATCTTTATTTTGAAATAATTAAGAGAGCTCCTACTTATCTTTAATAACTTCTATCTATTACTTGTTGTGACTAACACTTATGTGATCTAATGCTAAATTTATTACTCTACAGATATATGTTATATATGATGATGATGATGATGATGATGATGATGATGATGATGATGAAGAAGAAGAACAACGTCCACTGAGACCGTATCGGACCGTAAGAGAGTAAGTGAATACTTGTGATTCTTTAGAATTTTGTCCATGTGCTCGAAAAACATTAAGAGAAGATTTTCAAGATCACCATATTTTTGTTGAGTTAAGAGGTTAGGAAGGTTGGTAGTGTGACAAATATTTGAAAATGAGATCTAATATGGGTATAGGTTGGACAATATAAGAGAAAGTGTTTTTCATGTTCAACCTTCTTAGTGTCACAAAGGTGACACACTCTTTCATCCCATGGCGTTTTAGGAATTGACGAACGCCCAGTTTCACTATGGAGCTCGTGAGAATTTGTTCTTATCTTAGCAATACTTATTTTTTTCTTTACACTTGGAAAAACAGATAGATAATTTTGATCTTCTAGATTAGGGTTGATTACATCCTTATAATACCTTGATTTTCTTTTTTCCTCTAACTCTTTATCACACTAAATTTTCTCCTTAAATTTTGATTTGATGATTTTTTTAATAGTATATTTATTTGCAAAATGTTGTCTTCCGTGATTCCCCAATAGTTTAGCGAAGACCGGGAATCTTTATGTCATCCTTGCTTGAGTCGATGGTGGTTATGACTTGATTTTGAAGCAATTTTAGGAAGCCTCTTGTCTTCCATGTTGTTTAACTTGTTCTTATACATTAGGTATCTAGTCATAGCCATGGGGAGAGGCTTGTTTCTAAAAGGAAGATGGGATAGGGCGCATTTCCTTTAATTTTGAGATTATAGATTATAAAATTCTTTTGTGTTTGCTCTATCTTTCTCCGGGATTCACGAGAGATATTACAGCCCCAGACTTCACATCCATAAAGAATAACAGGTGTAACAAGACTCTCAAAGAGGAGTTTCTTCTTATCCCAACTCCAAAGATCAAATGATTTACAATTGTTTTCAAGCCCATAATAAACTTTGCATCCCCCAATAATCATTTTCTCAATGTTATAATTCCAATTAAGCTTGTGGTGAATATCAATTCCAAGATATTTGTATGAAGTCACTTCCTTCAAATTCTTGTTGTCATATACAAAAGTATCATGAATAATTTTAATATATAATATGTTGATAATGATTATTTCTTTAATTTTATTGATCATATAAATTATATATTATAAAAATTTTATATGTATGGTTTATGTACCACATGCTTGCTTGTTCTAGATACAAATTTACCTTACTAAGACTATAATTTGAGTATCCCAAAATATAATCTAAAATAATTTAAGATTAATTTTCACTAATAAATAATTATTTAAAAAATATTCGTTAATATAATGCAATGTGGATCTATTAAAATTTATAAAATAGAAAACGATTGCACATAAATCAATATACACAATAGAATTAATCAAATCATAATTTTATTGTTTTCATTTAATGGCAATGTATCAACTTTCTTCTTTCTTACATTCGAAGATTCTATACAAAATCATTTATAAAAAACAATTTATGAGACTCCAAAGACCTTTTGCTCATTTATAATTTTGAGTGACTAAAATGTAAAATTAATAAATTAAACGACAAGAAAATTACGGTTTCTAATATGAAAAAATCAACATAAAATCAGCTTTTAAACGATAAAAAGTTGGTATGTGGTTTTTCCAATCTTTTCGTCAAGCTCGGGCAGTATTCATTCCGGCGCCCACTGTAATTCAGTATTCATTCCGGCGCCCACTGTAATTCGTTGTTATCCGTTTCCGCGGCAAGACGTCATTGTTCTGAAAAGAAAAGTTGGTATGTAGTTTTTCCAATCATTTCATTCCGGCGCCCACTGTAATTCATTCCGGCGGTATTCATTCCGGCGCCCACTGTAATTCGTTCTTATCCGTTTCCCCGGCAAGACCGCATTGTTATGAAAAGTAGCTCAGGCAAGATTCATTGTATTCGCCTCATTGGCGTAGTAGATTTTCATTTTCAATTATATATGTAATGTAATATATTAAATGATATGGCATTGTAATATATATTTATAAAATATAAATGATATGTTTTAATTTTCATTTTCAATTAATATATATAGTTTATATTTATATGCATTGAGTTTATGTCATAATTCTCACAACATTCACTCACTCATGACACCAATACTCTTAGTTGCTTGTTTTGAGAAAAAGRGTTATGACATAACTCATCATGGTTYTTCAATAAACTTTGAAAATCACTTTCAACTTTGTTAAAACCATGGAATASACTTCTTCAATTTCAAAATGTTTCTTCTCCCTTTTTGTGTTATAATTATGATAAGCTTATTACTAATCCTTAGAATGACTTTGTAAGGTCATAACTTCACATTGTTCTAAGCGGATATATTAGAGAATTTTTTTTCCAATCAACCACTTTGATCCTTTATAAATTTTCATTGTATTTAATTTGACATTTATTTTAGAATAACCAATACATGATTTATAGCATGTACGCACATATAGATATATGTATAAGATATAAAAATGCTATATCTTGGTTAAATTATTGGGGAATACAAGAAGAAGTCACCATTAAAAATATAGATAATATTATAAAATGTTATCACTTCTAAATTTTTAAGAAGAATATGTGGTGTGATAAATAATTAATGGATAAAAGGAAATTAAGATGGTGGTCAACCTCCCTGGATGGGCTGATAATGCAGAACAGGTGTCGCACAGAAAGGAATGGAGATGGCCAACGAGGGATCAGCCATGTGACAGGCGCGTGTCCCTCCCTACCTCCCACACCATGAACTTAAAGCAGCTTAATTGCTACCAGAGCGCCATTAATCCTAGTGCGCTCTGCTCTAGCCTCCTGTCCATTACTCTGCTCGTGTGCGTCCTCCCCTCACAGTGGTCTTTACATCATGTATTTCACCAGCCTCTCCTTCAGCTTTACTTGTTTATGGTTGAGTCTTCCCATAGTCTGCGCCCTCCTTTGGTGTTCCTTGTCCTTCTTCGCCTTCTCCCTAAGCATGTTTGCCTTTGCTTCGCTTCATCCATGTCGAGACTATGAGGGAAGTCCAAACATGGCTCAGATTGGCAACAAAACCGACCGCATTTGGCAATCTGACCCCCACCTACCCCTCCACCTTCACACAGTTCATCACCCTCCTCACCAGCCTCTTCGGAGCAGTTCGCCCACAGTCTCAGCGGTCTTCCGTCCCTCTCTTCGCCTTATGCTTGCAGAATTGAATGGTTTGACCTCTTGGAAAAGTCACTGGGCTTCAACCCAGGGCCAATACCCAACCCGACCTCCTCTTCACAACCAACCCCAGTGACTCCTCCCAACTCTCCTGATAATTCTGCACTTGAGCCCTCACCAATGCACTCGCCACCAGCCCAATTTTCGCGTGAAGGTTTCTTTGGCGGCCATGGGAAAAACCAGGAGCAGCCCCACTCTTACTCAGACTGCGCCACATGAGCAAAGGTACAAGATGGCCTTGCAATTCTGCAAGGCCTAGTGTTTGAAATGTGTAAGGAAGTGGATGACCTGTGTTTTCATTTGGAAGTCTTGGACGGGAAGGGGACACAAATCCCACAAATGCTTTCAACTTTGCATGGATTGTGCCACCCCTCGGCAGCAGCGGCACCAAATGCATCAGGGGGCGAACAGTCGATACTAATCCCAACTCCACACAGGTCTCTGGTGGAGGAAGCAGCACCAGACTCGGCCCCAACGCTCAAGGCCACCTCCATGGATGCGGTGCCACGTTACGAGCTCACAACTTGAGCAGCATAGGTGTCCATCTACATGTCATGCTAGTTGTTTTGACTACATTTTTCCACTTGGCACTTTTAGTTATAATATGTCATGTCTGTCTTACATTAGTCTTAGAAGGTATAGCACTCTGAGTGAATTGGTTTCCCTCATCGGGCAATTCTACTCTAGGTGTTTAGACGATGTCTTATGACTAGTTCTTTTTGTATACAATGTTTCTGGATCTGGGAGACTAGTTGAATTGGTTTCCCCACGAGGCAATTCAGTAATTACAGTCCGAGATAAATTGTCGATGCTATAATTTTTGTTTTTGAAAGGATTTTTATAGAAACTTACTTACAAAAAAAAAAGATGGTAGTCAACCTTAATTTAGAAGATCAAAATTACCTCTACATTTTGAAAAGTGCAAAAAAAAAATTAAAACATTGAAAAAGGATCAAAACATTGGAAACCATAGTAATATAGTTAAAATATAAAGGCTTTGGCTAAAAATGAGAATGCATATCCACAAATTTTTAAATATTATAAATGTATATAATAAAAACAATAATTTAAATGATTAAATTAAAAAAAAAAATACATTTTATTTTATTATAAATATTTTATAGATAAATTCAACCTAATAACAGTAATTTAAAGGATTAAATTGTATTAAAATTTGCATTTTATTTTATAATAAATTCAACCTAACAGTGATTTAAAGGATTAAATTGTATTAAAATTTACATTTTATTTTATAATAAATTCAACCTAATACATTTTGGTTATTTAAATTTTATTTAATATCTTTAATAAATTTTCAAAAATACATTTTATTTTATTATAAATATTTTATAGATAAATTCAACCTAATAACAGTAATTTAAAGTAATTTTAGGTTATTTAAATTTTATTTAATATCTTTAATAAATTTTCAAACATACATTTTATTTTATTATAAATATTTTATAGATAAATTCAACCTAATAACAGTAATTTAAAGTAATTTAAAGGATTAAATTGTATTAAATTTTGCATTTTATTTTATAATAAATTCAACCTAATGCATTTTGGTTATTTAAATTTTATTTAATATCTTTAATAAATTTTCAATTTACAATATTTTAAATATGAATGTAGATAATTAGAGTGGATTCTACTATTTTAATATTTTAAATTTCATTTACATTGTATTCAATTTTGGATATTTAAATTTTATTTAATATCTTTAAGAAATTTTCAATTTACAATATTTTAATATGAATCTATATAATTAAAGTGGATTCTACTATTTTAATATTTTAAATTTCATTACCATTGTATTCAATTTATTGAAAATATATTGTAAATGAAATTTATTTTAAAATAATCAATACATGATTTATAGCATGTACACAAGATATATGAGTGTGTAAGATATAAAAATGTCAAATCTTAGTTAAATTATTGGGGAATACAACAAGAAGTCACCATTAAAAATCTCTATAATATTACAAATATTATCACTTTTAAATTTTTAAGAAGAATATGTGGTGTGATAAATATTTAATGAATAAAAGGAAATTAAGATGGTGGTCAACCTTAATTTAGAAGATCAAAATTACCTCTATGTTTTGAAAAGTGCAAAGAAGAAAATCAACATTGTTAAAATAAGAACAAACTCGCAGTAGCTACATAGTGAAAGTGGGTGTTGGACAACTCCCAAAACACCATGGGATGAGACCTATTAAGAGGAAACACGTGTTCTTAACTATTAGGCCCACTCATATTGTGTATATAAAATTAAAAATGTACATATATCTTTCTTTATATTAATTTATATAAATATATATTATATTAATTATCAATTAAAAATAATAGATACATATCATATAGCATTCTTTATATTGGTGTATATAAGTATATACTATGGTGTATATAAGTATATACCAACCTTCCTAACATCTTAACTCAACAAAAGTATGGTGATCTTGGAAAGCTTCTCTTAATGCTTTTCTAGCACAGAAACAAAATTCTAAAGAATCACAAGTAATCATTACATATAAGCTCCATAAACAAATTCATTACATATAAGTTTGTTCACTTGATAAAAAAGGTTTAGTTATCAAGTAATCGCATTTTATTAATTAGTTATATAGTCTCAAATTATATCAAATTACATCACATAAAGATATGTTTGTTATTGAAATTCAAGGTATGTTTTGAAAATTTTTATTTAGATAAATCAAAGGAGAAAAATTAATAATAAAATTAGCGAACGAGAAGGAAAATATCATAAATTAATGATAACATTCATCATGGTTTAAAATATAGTGTTGGTTTATATTTTTTTATGGCACCTTCCTTGTTTATCCTCATGGCTATCCCTCTCTAATCTATTTCCTTAACCATATTAATAACATCTCCCCCCATATCCAATTCACTATGGAAGAAAAAAAAAGAAAAAAAACTCTCCCCTTTCTGGATGTTCTTATCTCTTGTATTCATTATGGCTCTCTCACCCACCAAGTTTACAAGAAGAAGACCCATATATAATACATTCATGCCCAATCCCATCATAATCCCGCTCAAAAGTCTATTGTTCTCAAAACCTTGGTTTCTCAAGCCATTCAAATCTTCGCTCATCAATTCCTCAAAAAATAACAAGCCCACGTAACTAAAGTCTTGATGTACAATACCTACTCCCTCTCTCAAATCAACAAATCCTTTTGCTCAACCCAGAATTCCAATTCGAAAAACTCATCCTCTATTCCCCAGCCCCTAGCTCTTATTTCTCTTCCTTATATCAAGGGCACTACTGATTACATCTCAAAAATCCTAGCTAAAAAGAATGTTACTACCATTTTCAAACCCTACAAAACCCTCAAACAATTATTTAGAACTGTTAAGGATAAATCTGATCCAATGCTTGGCCCAAGAGTTTACCAAATTCCCTGCTCCTATAGAAAATCTTACATTGGTCAAACGGGTTGATCCTTCAAAGCACGTCTCGAAGAACACATTGTTGACACCACCCACAATCGAATCTCAAATTCAGTTATTGTTGAACACTCCTTCAAATCCGAACATCTCAATTTCTCTAATCAAAACCAAAATCTTGGCTTCAGAACCCTATCACTCATATCGCATAATTCGAGAAGCGTTGGAAATTGAGAAACATCCTAATAAATGTAATAGTGATGACAGCTACAAACTCAACCAATCCTGAAAACCTATTATTCATGCCTAAGTCATCAATTTCCTATTTCGATTTCATTATTGTTTTCTGGTTTTTCTCCCTCCCTTGACTTAATAATTTTGACATCAAAATTCCCCCAGTTTTTACCTTAAATTTTTACCATATTCTCTTGTATCTTCGTGATTGTCCCTCTCTTTTAATTTAATAATTTTATCTTTTCATTTAATATCTCTATGAATTTCATAATATTATCATATAATACTATCATATTATGATTTGTACCTAATATTATATTTAATATTTCACAACATTCATTTTCACCATCTTGTTTTTCTTCGTACAAATTAATTTACTTCTTCGGTTCTTTAATATTTTAATGTTTTTCATAATGGCTAATTTATTAATTATTTTATTTATTTATTTATTTATTTGCTTCTTCTCAACATTCCTTCCTCATTATCTTATGGCTATTATAGGATCCTTTAAGTCCTCTCTTCTATTCCAATATCCAACTCCTTTATTTTGCTCAACTATGGAACAATAAATCAATACAACAAAAATGGAACTTCCCTTTCCAATAGCCTAGTATTTAACATGTTTTGATAGTTGTATATGGTTAGGTTTAGGGTTTTACATGCCTAATCTCTCGATTAGTTAGGGTTTTGTACTATCTAGAATCTTTTTGAAAGTCCATGCATGACTAGCTCCACACACATGAATAATGGGAGTGGATGTGGCAACCACTCACTACCATGGTAGTTAAATGGATAGCTTAGCTTGCAAGTCTAGCCATAACTTCCTCATACAAATCAAATTGAGGTGATCTTTCATTGTTGGAAAGTTCTTGATGTTTAAAATAATATGAAAACACTGGGAACCTTGTTTGGAAAATTTTGATTCCAAAAAATGTTGTTTAATGCCTCAAATAGTGTTTGAAAGTTTGTAGACCCTAAATCACCAAAATATGACTTGTTCTGGAAATGGTCCCTATTACCCTGTAACTCCATTTTTTCAGCAAAAATGTACCAACATCTATCAGAAATTATATAGTGATCCATTTTGGATCATACCTCTCTATTTTGGAAAACTTTTGGCTCCCAAAAGCTTTTTATAAATGATGATTGTGATTTAACGTTATTTGATATATATGTATTGACAGATGTTATTGACGATTTTTCCCTGAGTGTGCAGGACACTTGATAGATTGTGGATGTCGATGGCATCAATGGACCTCCTTCGACTACAAGTTGAGTCAAGGAGTGGACTGTATTGGTTTGAGTATTCTATTTATGCATATGTGACATATGACCGATTATATTATGATTTTGTATATGGATCATTGACAGTGCTTCGCCAATGGATGCAAGCTGATGAATGCTTGCTAATCTGACTCACATAAGGAGTAAGGGGGGCATGCACATAAACCATATATTGAAGAGAGAGGTGTGGAAGCATCATTATCACAGCGTACTAGCACTATCGTCGTGGCTCGAATTGTAGGTTAATGATTATCTAGCTTGAGAGGTCCATGATGTCGTGAGGGTAGACTAAGAAAGTCGCTCACGAAGATTCTAAGGGGCATGCAATAAGGCAGAGTCATCATTCCTTATAAGCTTTTAGTCTCTCACAAGGTCGCCTGAATGGAGTGATGACTCCAAGGGTTGGAAAACTACAAAAACCAGTCAAATGCGAGTGGTTCCCTTGGAGCATGGAGTGTGTCTTGAAGGGCACGTCACATAAATAAAACTTGAGTCAATGAATCTAGGTGGCCTATAAAACCTTGAAAGAATACTTGTAAACCTTGAAAATATTCAGACCTTATCAGATTTGAATAATTAATGAGCAATTTATTACTTATAAATCCCCAAATGAAAGTCTAAGCCTATTCAAAAATTAATCCTAAGTCTAAGTTTGGTAAGAAGACTAAAACTAAAGTATAAATTAAATAAATAAAAAAAGAATAAAGTAAATCAAGTTAAGAATTAAAAAAGGGTGAAATATATTTAAAGATTGGTGAAATATATTTAAAGATATGATATAAGGCACATGTGTGCAAGAAAATATAAAAATGGATTTTTTTAATAAGAGAGAAATAAACATGAAAGAATGTGTAGGCATAGAAAGGTATCTAGAGTTTAGTTAACACTAATCTAACTAGAAGAAGACTCATATTTTAACTCAACTCATATTTAATAAGGCATAAATGATTAAAAATATTGATCTAATGGGCCAAATGGCACTCATCTAATTTAATGCAATCTTAATTAGATAGTCCACTAGTAAATTTAATTAGTGCGGGTTTAATATCGATTTACAACTATCTTCCATCTTGTATTAAATCAACGCTTGGTGGGGTTTATTATGGGAAAAATGGTTCTCATCTGATTTAATACAGTCTTAATTAGATAATCCACTGGTAAATTTACTCAGCGCGGGTTTTGATATCGATTTACAACTAGCTTCCATCTTGTATCGGATCAACGCATGGGGGTTTATTATTATGATAATAAATAATTTTCCAGTTGTTCTTACCATGTGTTTGATCATTGTGCTGCCTTAGCATGGGGTGGGTTTTCCTTTAGTTCTTCAAATGGATTACAACTCTGTTGGGCGTTTTTATTCTTATCGTTTAGTAGGACTTGTTCTTCTTAAATGATTATTTTTATGGACAAGCAAGATAGCAAATGAACAATTTCATCCATTCTTAGTTCTGGGCTGAAGTTCTCATAGGGTTCTAGAGATGTAATCCTCATAATGAACTTTTACATACTACTTAGATGGAAATAAAAACGGTGACCTATTCCATCTAAACCCTGACCTATTTTAGCTATGAAGTGATTCTCCTTAGTCCTTACATATAGATGTGAAGGATATGGAGATTCCTTATAAATTTTTAGATATGTTGTCGACCCTTCTTTCCAAATGGATATGGAAGTAAGGTAGCCTTGAGTTCTCTTATATTGTAAAAAGATTGGGTCTTCCCTTTTAAAATTTAAATTGGATTTTTAATTTGGCTTTTGAGTTCTCTTATATCGTTAAAAGAAGACTTGTCTTCCTTTTAAAATTCAATTGGATTTTTAAGTTAGCTTGAGTTCTTATGTATAGCTTTAAAATAAATTTGTCTTCCTTTAATTTAAATTGGATTGTAAGTTAGTGTATGTGTCCTTATATTGTTTAAAATAAGATTGACCTTTTTAATTCCCTTAATGGATGCATATGTAAAGCAACTTGACTTCTGTTCAATTTATTTAATATTGGTTAACCTCCTTAGGGTACTTGTGATGGATATAAATTGGTAATGAATTCTTCTTGTACTGCTTACTTAAGATAAGTCATTCTTAAGGATACTTGGTTGCGTTATATAAGGATGGTAGTTTTATGGTAGCTCGATGTAATTGATAAATGATTCTTGACATAAATGAACTTAATTAAGGTGAGGTTCTAAAGATGGGCGCAATTAGATATCTACCTAGTAGTGGAATTTTCCTTATGATTTCATAGATTTTATAAATCCTTAAGTCTTACTCTCTTACTCAATTGCACTTATTTATTGACGAATCATGGATTAAGTAATGGATTGTTCCTTGCACTATGAATAAATGATGTTGAGAATGATTGACGAAACTAGTCTAGAGTCAATTTGAATGGGCTATGGGATTTAGATATATCTTTGTTCCTTAGAACAATGGCCAGTCCTGAGACCTTAAATGATCAAAAACAATCGGATGAATCCTAGACTTGAACGTTGTTTATGTGTCTTGGAGGTCCTAACCATGCCGTATAGGTTGGGAAGGTAGTTTCCTTATGATATATGTTGATTGATTGATAATGATATTGCTTTCAAATGAACTTGATGAATTTTCTTATGTAGTGATTAATTGATGATGTGTCGTTATTAATTAGGATGATGTGTTGATGGTGTGGTTGATCATCATGTGGTGATGTTCTGTTTTCCTAATGCAAAAAAAAAAATTATTTATCTACTTTGTACATCGCTTGTTTTCATAACGGAGGGTTCGTTACATATGGTATCAAAGCATGTTCAACCCTGCGACTTGGATCATTACGCCTTCCACTTTATTAAACACTTGATTAATAACTTATCACTAATTAAAATTGAAATTTGTCCATGCAGTTAATCATGGTTAGAGGACGTCGTGGAGGTAGATGACATGGTGCTAGGGGAGGAGGTGTGACGCCTCCAGTAGCATCCACGCCAGAGAGGTCTAACCCCCAAGGAGAATAACAAGTCATTGGGTAGGAGCAGGTTGCTATGGGGGATGTGGTTGGTTTGATGAGATCCTTCCAGAGGATGTCAGATGCCCTGATTAACCGACTAGATAGAAATGAGGCCAGAGCGTATGTACCCAATGAGGATTCACAGCGCGCTCCAGCTGGTGGTGGTAGCATCCACAAAGAACTCAATAAGGTGAAGTTTCCCGAGTTCATGGGTACCACAGATGGCTCAGCCACCGAGGCATGGTTGGAGAACATGGTGATGTGATTTGCACTTCGTGACTACACCTCCAACATGAAGATCCGCATGGCGGTCTTTCCGTTGAAGGGGAGCGCTATTCTATGCCGGAAGACGCTCCTACCTTAACTAAACATGGTCGTCGAAAACATGTCATGGGAAATGTTCGAGGAGAAATTCTTGGAGAGGTGTTTGTCAGAGGAATTCATCGAGCGCCATCTCAATGAGTTCAACGCCTTACGACAGGGTGGTCATATGGTGCTAGAGTATGAGGCTTGATTCATGGAGTTGTTTAGGTATGCTCCACATCTGAACACGGAGAAGCTAAAGGTCAACAAATTTGTGATTGGCCTTAACTTCAACATTTGTGCAAAGGTGAGGATCTTAATGCCTCGGACATTGCACGATGCAGTGCAGAAGGCCCTCATAGCTGAGAAAGAGCTAACCAGCAGGGGTCAGGGTAGAACTCCTGCAAGACCGACTGGACAAACGACATCTAGAGCACAACAGCAACAAACACCAGCCAGACAGACATCAGGGTATCAAGATACATCTAGAGGACCTAGGTTCACAACACCACCACGACGGACTCCTCAGAGGACTCCCTATAGTGGACCACTGCATCAGCAGCAGCGCCACCCACAATGGCAGCAGTTTAGGCATGTTCAACAGAACAGACCAGGATCTCAAACTGGTAGGTCGGCAGCTTCTACTTCGGGGACCAGGAGTTGATCCGGGATCTTTTCATCGATGTGACTTATAAAGAATTGTATTAAATGAGCATAAATTAAAGTGCATCATAAAGAAGGAAAATTTCAATAATGAAGAGACATAAGCATCAAATCTGAACACAAAAACTTGATAACAGAGTTCGTCCCTGGTGGACTACGTCTACAGGTCCTGCTCTCAAATGTGTAGTCTTTTTTATTAACTCAGCGAAAAAATTTGGAAAAATACATAAGTGTACCTCATTCTTGAGTTAAGCTGCAGAATCTTTGCTCAGATCATAAAACAAACGACATCATTGAATTTGTGGCCTCGAATTGCCTAATAATGATTGTCTCCACGCCTCGATCTGAGTCTAGCACTTCTAGGCCCCTAAGGAAATTCACCTCGGTTTTTGTGCCTGCACCTACAATTAATTCATGGGAATATGTCTCAAAAATTGTGCCCTATCTGTACGGTCGTGCACTGGTCTGACCCCTGTACGCTGGCAAAACGCAACATTTAAGTAATAAAGGGGGCGGAATTTACCAAGTCACACCCCATCCCAAATGGTTGGCGGACTTTGCAAAGGTGGAGGTGATAGGGGAGATCCCAGGGTCGAACCCGCGGTCCTCTCGTTTTTGGCATATGGTTACAACGTTATATATATATATATATATATATATATATGGTTGATAGCTTTGGTGGATTCGGTTAAGTTGGCGGAGCCTTTGGCGGATGCGGTTAAGTCTGTGGTATGGTTTATATCCGGCCAGATTTGGCAAAATCCTATCAAACTTGGCAGATTGGGGGTTGGTGCTAGTGAGCCCCTCTAATTTTTGGAGATCCGAATGTTGGTCGTCCTTATGCATTTGCATGCTGCCACGTGGCGGTCTTTCATTGGCCCACGTCACCACTCCTTGCACAGTCACTGCCACATCATCATGCTCTGTCAGCTTGCCACATCACCTGAAATATGGTTGTACAGTCTGCCACATGGCACCTTTTCATTGGTCCTCAAAATTGCCCAAAAAGTCAAAAAAATGAGTGACACGTGGCAGCCTTTGGTGTTGAAGTCATGTTGACATCAACATGACACGTGTCACCCTCTACATGTGCCACGTATACTATACAGACGATGACATCATCCGTACTAGTACTCAGCAGTACGAATGTTGACTCAACCCTACTAACTGAGATAGGTTGACCAAAACTTTGACCCTGAATATCTGTTGATCCGTAACTCCGTTTGACGAGTCGTTACGCTATTGGAAAGCTTGTGACGTGCTCTTCGTGATGATATGAATTTCACTGAGTTTTGAGGACTTTGAATTTTTTCCCTTTCTCTGTCTGTTGAGACCATTCTGAGCTTCTTGAGTTGCTTCTATGAATTATGAGTTATCCTTAGTCTCCTTTGGATCCTTTTTGGATCACGTCTTCCCACTGAGAGCTTATTGGACCACCAAAAGCTTTCATCAATCAATAGATAAGTGAGGGAAAAGTTCCATCACCTTGTCCTTCTCAATCCACTTTGTCTTGCTTTGATGTGTGCCCTTTAAGCCCACTCGAAAATAATCAACATCACCCCTGCATGAAATCCTCGTCCTTTTGTCCAAGATGATATCTTCCTTCAACTCATCAAAGTACTCGAGCAAACTCATCAACTAAAGGTATTGAAACTTCCTCATCTCGATCCATGATCATGGGAGGCTCAAAAAGTTTCAAGTTTTCCACATTTACAACTAAGTAGATCTGCATATAAGGTGGAAGATCTAGACGAAAAGCATTGGTACCACTTTTCTCCAAAATAGTGAAGGGTCCATATCAGATGGGCTTTAGTTTCTTGTCTTCACCCTTCAATCTCTCCTTGTTGATGTGAAGCCATACCTAGTCTCCAACCTGGAGCTGATGATCAACCCTTTGTTTTTCATGTTGAGCTTTATAATGTGCTTGACTTTTCTCCAACTATTCACTCACTACTTGATGTACCTGTTGGATCCTCTGAATGAACTTGCGGGCTTTGTCTTCATTTCTTTCTTCATTTAAATTGGCATCTCTCCCATACATCAAGTCCAAAGGAACCTTAGGCAAATACCCAAAACATGTCTCAAAAGGCGAACACTAAGTGGAGGAATGTAAGGCTCGATTGTAAGCATGTTGTACATAGGGTATCTATTCATCCCATAACTTGGAATGCTTGCTGCAATAACCTCGAAGCAAAAGTACCACTGTTCGGTTAACAACCTTTGTCTGTATGTCGGTCTATGGATGGAAAGCAATGCTCCTCTTCAACTTGGTGTCCATTATTCTCCACAAGCTTGTCCAAAAATCCTCAAGGAATTGAGTATCTCGATCCGACATAATGGATGTGGATAACCCAAAGTGAACCCAAACACACTGAAAGAAGAGATTAGCAGTTTGCTCGACAGTGGTCTGCTTTTTACATGGCATTAAGATACACATCTTGTTGAACCTATCCACTACAACATACAAATAGTCATGACCCATTTTTGACATTGGTAAACCCCCTACAAAATCCATGGAGATACTTTCCCATGGATGGGATGGAACATGCAGTGGTGAGTATAGCCCCAATTTTCTATTAGTGGGCTTACAAGTAGAACGCATGACACCCCCCTTTACATATTTAGTTACAATTGCTTTCATCTGAAACTAGTAACAAAATCTCTGCAGATGAGCCATAGTTTTTCCTACCACAAAATGCCCAGACACAAGAGAAGTGTGAGCTTCACGTATTACATGGACTCGTTCACTTGTAGGAATACATAATTTCCCAAGATGGTAGAGTAGTTTTCCCTGCAGACAATAGTTCTATGCCTGTGCACCATGGGTTAGCTTCTCAAATACTTCTTTAAAATCTTCATCAATGGCATATTGTTCCACATGGTTATCATGAGATAAAGAAGCATTCTTCAAAATAATAGAAGCAGCAATAGGAGGTCTAGAAAGCATATCAGCTACCTTGTTACTCGTACCATTTTTGTGTTTGATTACCAAATGAAATTGTTGAAGAAAACCCATTCATCTGTAATGTTGAGATTGTTGTAGCTTGGTTTGTGCTTGGAGATACTGTAAGGGTTGATGATCTGTATGTATGATTGTTTCCTTCCCTAACAAGTAGTGATTCCATTTCTTTACGCTTTGAACTAATGCATACAACTCTTGATCATACGTAGGATAGTTAACAACAGCTTGGTTAAAAGTTTCAGAGTGGTAACAGATAGGCTTACGATATTGCATCAATACTGCACCCATGGCGTACCTGCTAGCATCTGTCTCGATCTCAAAAGATTGTTGAAGATTCGACAGTGCTAATACTGGTGTGGTATTGATCTTTTCTTTCAAAGTGTCGAAAGTTTTTTTTGGCTTTCCTCCCCACTGAAAAGTGTTCTTCACGTCGGTTAAGGCATGCAAAGAAGCTGCTATAAAAGAGAAATTTGAAATGAACCTCCTCCAATATTTCACTGCACCTAAGACGCTCTGTATTTCGGTTACACTTTCGGGCTCATGCCAATTTACAATTACATCAATCTTGGAAGGATCAATTTTCAATTTTCCTCCTACAATATGACCTAAATATACAAGTGCAATCTTACCAAATTCACATTTGGATAATTTTACATACAACTTTTATCTTTGCAGAGTATCCAATACTTGTCTTACATGTTCGTCCCAAGTCCCACTAAATACAAGAATGTCGTCTAAATATACAATTACAAAATCATCTAGAAATTCCCTGAATACATCATTCATCACACACATGAAGGTTGTCGGAGCATTACAAAGCCCAAACGGCATAACTAACCACTCAAACAATCCTTGTTTGGTTTTAAAGGCAGTTTTCCATGCACCCTGTTCTGCAACCCTGATCTGATAGTATCCACTGCGCAAATCCAGCTTGGTCAAATAAACAACATTATTTAATTGATCAAGTAAATCATCTATGCGAGGAAGAGGGTATCGATTTTTCACCATGATTTTATTTAAGGCTCGGTAATCGACACACATTCGTCATGTACCATCCTTCTTTGGCACCATCACAATCGGATAACCACAAGGAGATGAGTTGGGTCTGATGACCCCTTGATCCAATAAGCCTTGTACCTTTTTTTTTATCTATGTCATTTCTACCACTGACATCTTGTACATGACCATATTAAAAAGAGGAGAATCCTACTGAAGATGTATTTCATGTTGGATTTCCCTCTTAAGAGGTAATTGTAGATTTTAACCTTGTACAATATTTACTGCAAATATATTTTCAGTAAAAGAACATAAAATATACAATGACAAATACAAACATTACACAGAAATTTTTTCCCTGGAAACCCAAATCGGGGAAAACCAGTGTATTCTATATTCATTCATAGTGATACATTGTTTACATTACAATATACATATAGGAGTCGGTGGCATCCAAAACCCTAATCCAACGACCTGGATTAGTCAACAACCCTAATTCCTTAATTGGAAATAGAAAATCATCGGCAAAAAAACATGTGTCGAAAACCACCCAACAATGAACACAAAAATCGAGACAACATGAAAAATGAGACAAAATGCAACACGTTTCCCAAAGCAAAAAAAAATTCTCGGAGGCGCTGCCCCTGCACGCCCTTGCGCGCCCGATACAACATAGACTCTACTAATCGTGCAAAGAATATAACACATACCCAACAGTTATCCATCTGGTTCCTAGAAAATATCATCATACTTAGAAATAATATCAATTAATTATTTCTTATGATAAAGATCACATCCTTGAAAAACATCGGATGTTCCGACATCATTTTCCCTTACGACCATGAGTACATATATCTTATTAGTGTTTATGAGCCTCTTCATTTGTCCTGCACTAACAAGTGTTGTGTTTACTCTCATGATGTGGGCTTTAACAATGTATTCATCTCTCCTTTTAGTAAGGTGATATTTGTTTTCATGATGAAAGAACACTGTTTTTCTATCATAAAAATAAGGACTTCCCAACACTATGCCACATATATCAAGTGATACAACATCCAAATCCACTTCATCAAACAACTTTGAAACAATAGCAAATATGACCCTGCATTGCTTGGTGACATTAATTTTTGCTTTATCACATACCCAACCAAGAGGATAAGGATTTGGATGTGGTTTAGTTTCAAGACCCATCTTTTTGACAAGTGCT
Source organism: Picea mariana (assembly GCA_032191745.1). Lineage (NCBI taxonomy): Eukaryota > Viridiplantae > Streptophyta > Pinopsida > Pinales > Pinaceae > Picea > Picea mariana. Next base: position 208,019 of record JASDQU010101105.1, read on the forward strand.
TCAGAGATCAAATTTACTTGAGAACCTAGATCAAATAATGTATCTATCTCAGTGTGTTTAGATACAACTCTTATATAAAATAATTCATTCCTCTTAAGATTACATATGTTGCTAATTTCATTTTGAAATACAACATAAAAGTTTCATCA
>JASDQU010101105.1:211839-224841 GCA_032191745.1 Picea mariana
AACTACCTCTTTTGCTAAGTACTGCCAAGTGATGGGTTGCTCTCATCTATTGATTATACTTCTATATAATGTAATATGTCAAGCCAATACAATCATGTAGAACTAATCATGTAGAACTAATTGTGTCCAGGAGGGAGGATTCGTTGAATATTTATGGTCCTATGAAGAACTCCTAAAGAACAAAAGAGAAGAAGAATAGGCAGAAAACATATTAAGACAACAGAAACACCGAATACAACTTTGAAATTGGGCCAGAAACATAATGATAAATTGTCACAGCACGCATTGAATATTGAACTGTCAGAAAGATTTCAGCTTTCTTTTAATTTTATAAGAATGCCAGAAACAGATTTACAAGATCACCAGACATTTCTGGACTCGTCAAATTTCTTCTTATTGCCTTTGCTGCACAGTATCGATGTCCTATAATAAGGTACAATGAATGGGTCAAAGGCAAGGGACAACACCCCCCAAAAAATGAGATATTACATAGAAGGTTTGTTATCCTCCTGAAAAATCAAATAATCCTAACTCACATTGGCAACAAAAGGCTATCAAATAGCCTATCTGCACAACTACGCAACTGCATCATTGCCAATCAAATGTTCAATCATGTTGGCGACGCCATTATATACACCACCAAACTGGTAGCCAATATATATATCCTTCCTGGAGTAATTCGACCAACATTTGTCAAGCGCAGAAAGATAGACGTCACCCTCCATTTTGAACCATGTTTGAGAGATTGCCAATATTTCTGAGGCTGGCCAGTGTCAAGAGCAAGATACGCTGCTCCTGCTTTGTGTTTTGTCTAATTTAAAACCCTTCTGACAATGCACTGATATCAACTGCAGAAAAGCCCAGATGCTATTTTCTGTTGTTGGCCAATAACATAGATTTGCAAAGCACTTCCACCTCCATAGCAGTATTAAGCTTTTAAATTATCGAACTAACTTTCACAATAAATAAACAAGGGAGTAAATGGTTAAATGTTCAATTCGTTGCATGTCTCCTTTCATGTAAAGGAGGTGTTGATCAATCGGTTTAATAATAAAACTAATTTCTGCTGTCGGTTCCTTTATGGACATTCCAAATGACCTTTCAGACAGTTTAGGCCTTCAGCAGAAATGCTCCTCCTGAATTTTGATCTAGGATGTTCTAGGCGTGGAGGAGGATTGGCAGAAAAACAGACAACAACAACTGTCAAATTGTCACAAGTGTTGCGATTTAGTGCCTCTCGAACCAACTCCTTGGAGCAGCGCTCTGGATCATTATGCAGAAAAAGCCCTCTCCTTACAATACTGACTGCACACTGACTGGAAATAACATCCCAGAGACCATCACAACCAAGTATTAAAAACTCATCTTCCTCTGTAAGTATAGTCTCCTTCAATTCAGGCTCTGCACTGAGAGGACATTTCGAGCCTCTTGGTCCTTTCATGTGCCAGTCTCCCAATGCCCTTGCAACTGATAGTTGACCATTTAAATACCCATCATACACACAGCCTCCAAGAGATTCAATTCGCAGCCTTTCAATGCTACAGTTTGGTTTGTGGTCTCTGGACATCTCAATTGCTTTCCCTCTTTTACCCAACACTGCACGGCAATCCCCTGCATTAGCAACAATCATATTCCTGCAAACCAACACAAGCAAGCATTCAATCAGAAAAAAGTTCAACTAAGAAATAAAATTTGCACAAAACAAAAGGCTATTTCATCCATGCAGGCCACACTCTATACAATTGGTTCAAATCAACCAAGCTCCAAATACTTGCCTTCCAAATATAAGAGCTGCCAGTGCTGTTGTGCCAGAGGTGCTGTCAAGGGAACAAGCATCTGCAAAAGCATTATCAGCCTTCACGAATGCATTCCTTACAGCTTTTCGAATTGCATCTGGAAAATTTGAATCTTCAACAATGAAATTTAAAAGATTATTCTGAATAAATCTTGCTGCATCACCTCCCCCATGACCATCAAATACCTGTAGAGAGTACAAATTTTGCATAAAGTCTCTTTATAGTAATGGAATTACAAGCATAAGAATGACTATATGGTTTGATATTGGATATAGTAAAAAACAAGGAAGAGACACTTTATATCTGAAAGACGTGTAAGCTAAAATAGTAAAAACATACTTTACAAATGGGCATGAAGCCACATCTCAAACTTTATTACTCTTTCAAGGATAATAAGCAAAGCTTTCTGCCCATGGGAGTGTGGTCTAGCAGCAAGGTTATCAGGCTTGTATTGACACAGAGAACAGAGTTCAAACCCCCCCAAATGGGTGGAGATGAGGCCAGGTGCAAGACCTCAGGATTTTTTGATGGCATAGAAACACCCCTCACAGAGCGGCAGCTTTAGCCGAATGAAGGCTGTAAGTTACTATAAGCAGCAAATGCTTCCTAACATAATCAAGTCTATGAAAATATACTTTTTGTCATTTCTGCCAAACTTTCCATGAAGTACGTACAAATGTTTTATTTCTCTTAATAAATGTAGAAACATGCATCTTTGTATAGTCCCACAAAGACATCTATAAATTTGATGTCAATAAGGGTCACAACTTCGGGTCCAGTCCAGAGAAAAAACAGTACAAACGTGTTTTATAAATATATATACTATATCAAATAATTGAGTAAATATATTTTATAGACTCATACCATCCTTGTAAAAAATGCAAATTGCAACRAGTTCGAATGTTTAGAACTCCCAAACCACGAAGATTAAAATTTTACATAAWATTGGGCTTGGCATTTGTTTTCTAAGTTCCATAACAGAGTAATAAATAAGAAACAAGAATGATAGGCTTCATTAGGGTTCTCTACACTACTCCTCCCCTTCCCCTACTTTGGTCTTGGCTGTGTTTCMGTGGATTTACTGTACTTCTCCRGCTATCTTTCATCTTGTACATTTTTGGATTTTTTCCGTTTTGGCAAATCACAGGGAAGTTCAAGAGAGGAAAGGTTGTAGTATGATTGGCACCAGGATCTCATGCAAAAAGGGAGGCAGGGGGTGAGCCCAACTCCCCTGGAATCTCTGGGTGCTACCTTGCCCAAAATGAAAAGAGATCAGAAGCTCTCACCAATGCCAAACAGAACAGGGTTCTCAAAGTTCAGTCCTTGGTAATCTTGCTTAAACTAGAGACTCTAGTGGCTCACATTAAAGATGTTTTAATGTCTTCCGTAATCTGTTGGTTCATGTTCATTTGGCTGTCAGCAGAAACGATTGCAAAATGGCTAAAGATGAACTTGTAAACCAGTTAATGCACTTTTACTGAGACATTCTTTCTAGAGTTTTTTACTTTTTTCTCAATCCCCAGCGACAAGGATATGGTCTTTGAAGGGGGAACTTGGATGATGGAGAGAGCTGGCCTTTCAATGAAGCAATGGAAAGTGGGGTTTGACCACTTTGAAGACAAGCCAACATCATTTCTAGTGTGGGTAAGACTACCGGCTTTTCCTACAGAGTTCTGAAATGACTCAGTTTTCCAACATATCTATAATATGTCAGGTAAATTCTTGATGCCATCCACAATGGCGTTGTCTAACTGTTCTACGTTTTGGTTTTTTTCGCCAGAATCCAGCGACATAAATCTGCACGAAATCACTATTTTCTGTTGTTTAAAATCCATTTTTGAATGCAGAAATGGATTCAGCAAGCTGAAAAATCCCTGGGGCACTTGGATTATACAGAAATAATCACTCAAATCTGCAGATCTAACAATTTCTCATCGGATTTCGGGCAAATATCTCTGGAAAATATCACCAAAGAATAGCCAAAACATAGAATGTTTAGACGATGACCATCCACAATACTGCAGACTGCAAGGTTGTGTGTGGAATTGGAACTGAATAAACCCTTGCCAGCCTCAATACGACTGCAGGTTATGCATTAGCAGCATTACATATAGGAGCAACCTCTGGACTCCAAAAAAATTCCTTTCAAGTGCAGAAGCTGCCTCAAACATCATCACCTTGCATTCCCATGTACAAACCAGCAAAAAGCAGTAGAGAATGCAAACTTAAAAAAAAACCCAAAGGCAAGGAAAACCTCCAAATCCCACAATTCAGCATGCAGGAGACTCGGACTAGAAAACAACAAAAAGTGAGACTTCTAGATCTTCTAAAAAGAAGACAAAATCCTAAAGATCAAGTGCAGCTGATCTTAACCCGTCCAAGCACTTCCAGATTCCAAGCAAGTGGAGCCAGAGTGTCCAGTTGAGCTTCCCTCTGCAGTAGAACAAGCTTTGAAGGCAGCTTTTGAATGGGAGGCAAAAATCCACCAGCAACAGCAAAAAATTCATAGGCTGGTTCAGCCAGCCAGGATCCAGAAGAATCCCTTCACTCCCTTTAAAAGGAAACCAACAAGAAAAGACAAAATGCAGGAGGAAAAAGGCAGCTCTACTCTAGGACGCAAGAAACTAGACTTCAAATCCATCACCCCAAACCACTTCCAAAGAAAAAGAGCAAGGAACTGAATGCTGTCTCATTACAAATGTTAAGACAAATGTTAGTATATGCTGGTTGGCAACCATAGGTCAACGGAAAACTAAAGTAGAAAGACTGACTAGCTTGAAGTGCCAGGTGTGCAGACCTTGCAGATAGTTGGTGTTTCCTCTGTTTTCACTCACTAGAACTGCTCTACGCATTGTTTATTAGTTTAGAAATATATAAAATGTTTTTCAATTACCAAAAGAAATGTTCCAAACTAGAGTAGGAATCCGGAGATATGGTTTTGCTGATAAGACCTAACATTCGAGCCAGCTAAAGTATTCTTTATTTAATATTTCTTCATCATCACTTACATCTGCAAAATATTCTGCAACCTATTGGTTTAACTTCTATCTGTTCTCAGGTCACGGTTGGTTTAATGGGTTTCTCCACAATTTCCTTCAACCCATTTCCAAAATAATGTACTCTTACGCATATGGGCTCTCTACAAAAACCTACACAATAATTAAAACATATAATAGCATACTCTGCAAATGTCAAAAATTGATCATTTTCGAGCACTGAGAGTTGCTACAACATCATTTAAACAATTCCAAATAGAAAACATGGAGAACAGTGCCTTTGACCGTTGAACAGTAAAGGTCAAGCATAACTATCAAAACTGTTAAAGAATTTCACCCCCAAAAATAATGATAGATTTGCCCGTTCAAATCATCAAAAAATTGGAAGTTTTTGACAATGTCTTCATGAATCATAGAACCCCCAAACCTTTGAAAATGTCTTCAAGATTCATAGAACCGCCAAACCCCTCTCCTCTCCCGATTTCTGGAGGTTTTTACACAGTGAACCAAAACTAGGGGTGAATGTAGAAAACTCAGATATAACCATTTTATGTAACTATCATATTCATCATGACAATCACTTTTTCTGTGCTGTAAATGCTTGACATCTCAATAAGCACACCACAGCTTCCAACAATATTGTTCTTGAGAAATTGTTTCTTTATGCAAAAACTGGACCATCCATTAATGGTGGTTTACCTTCTTTGTTAAAATAAAAATGCTTATTTATAGTTTGGAATTTAAATAAACTGAAACAATCTTAACTAATCTAAACCTTGAAACTTAATAGTATCACTTATCTAATTAAGGTAAGCTATATTTATATATTTTGTAAATCTTACTGTATATTTGTATTAACATTTCAACCTAACCTTGTCTAATTTTGGTGACACTCGTTTCTCAAATTTTCAATATTGAATAGACCAAAGCTTTGAAGTTAATTTCGAAAAATATTTCAAGAGTGCTGTGCAATTATACCAAAACTACCAATAAGAAACCCAGAATCTGCAACTGCCAAAACTTCCCCTCCTTGACTTTTTTTTCCAAGGAAAACCTCACAGGAAACCCCCGGGCACTTCCCCGCGTTTCGCAGATGATACCGAGTGTAAACCCTGCATGAAGCTCAAAGCATTCAACCACTCAAGCTAGCTAGCCCAACCTAATCCATTTCATACCACTGAAATCTTCACAATCACACCTCTGACATTCAATACCCATCTACTCATAGGCATGTCAATGGGCTGTGCATTCCCAACAAAGGCAACATGTGTATTTGACTAGTAACAAATATTGACTACATATTCTCTAGAAAGTGTGTGTCTACTTGAAACAAAAGCTGCACGTTATTCTAGTAAACCATCCAAGAATTGCGAAGGCAATTTACAATTCTACCATCAAAGGCTTAAGTATTAGAATTAAGCAGTCAAAGAAATGAAACCGAGTATCAATAGAAAGACAGAAAAACACTACAAACACACTATTTGTGAACTCAAAGCCAAGAATATGATAACGCTTACCCCATAGAAAGCACTTGGAGAAGGGAATTCACACTCTGAACTCAGATGCTCCACCAGATTATCGATACAGATATGCTCATCTTCCATATTTTGCTTGGGCCCTATTTCAGCACAACTACCAGAGCGGAAGGTAGGCACAAACAACTTCCCATTTTCAGCAGACGACTCTGGAAGCAAGCTGTTAGCATCCAGCTCCTGCAGCCAACGTCATTTAAAGTTCAGTATCTGCATCTCAAACACCTGTTATAATCAGACTCGATTATATTACTAGAAAGTTGATATGTATTAAGTTTAACCTCACCCATGGTGGTAAACAGATGGCAATTTATTCCCAAAACCACAACCTATTTTTAATGCAAAAAAACATAGCCATATTTAGAACAAAAACAAAGAAAAACAATTGATTACAATACAGAGCAAAGAACCATCTTCTGAATGCAAGCTATTCAATCCCACCTCAAAAGGAGTCAAAACACAGAGAAATCCAGTAGGTTATATCACCAGCATAGATCCATATCAACCCCATATCTATTTAACACCAAGTGGGATAAAAAAGAAACCGATGTGCAAACCTCTCAGTGCTTAAAATATCTGTGGTTAAAGATGGATCTATGCTGGTATTTATTATTATTATATATAGTTTTACATTAATTATCATCATCATCATCATATATAACCCAGTGGGTTAGCTCAATCGTTCAAACGGACTGTTTCAAGGTGGAGTTCGCTGTGAGGCCTATGGTTCTAGTCCAGCCAAGTTTCAAGTCCGGCTGAGTCACACTAGGTTACCAGCCACTATTGTGGCTGGCAGTTGAGCTGCCCTCCATACTGATATTCCAGGGAAGATGGGAGGATCCCACAAGATTTTCCTTGGGAAATATATATATATATATATATATATAGAGAGAGAGAGAGAGAGAGAGGGAGAGAGAGAAAGAGAGATTGTGGTTTTATTTAATTTTATTTTTTATATTACAGGCTCCAACTTTTTTCCATTTTGATTTGTAAATGTTATCCACATTCGAACTGAAAACACTTGGTTAATCCAGGTAAGCAACATGTTTCAAAGGCTTTCTGAATGGCAGCGGTACGATTGGGTTTCACAGGATTTAAGGAGCGGATTGAGGTTCTCATAACCCAATTCGCATATGCCTTGAGGTTCTCATACCCCGGTAATGTTCTCCTACACCTTGAGTGAGGTTCTCATACCACAGTAACGCTTCAACCTGTAAAGCTTCTCCTTCGCACATCTGATCCATACTAGGCTGTAGAGTGCACCTCCCTTCTCTCAGTGCAATAAACTCAAAAAAACATGCCCAGTCTATTGGCTTGCAGACTGCACTTGCCTAATTCTTGGTCAAAAAGTTTACTGTTTGTAGTTCTTTGAGAAGCATGCACTGAGGGTCAGCACTGCATAGAGTAGACATCCTTTGGCTTAAGTGCCAGGTCTGACAGGTGGCATTTTGCCAAAATTGCTTAGCACATGCACCTGGACTCGGCCATTTGAAACTCGTGAAATTGGGTTCAGGCAGAATATGGCCAGAATGAAACCCCAGTGAACAGCTTAATACTATGTCAACCTCGCCAGTGAACAATTGGCTCCATGGCAATTGGTGGTCACAAGCTCGATCACACAGGCATACAAATATGCATCCAAAACCCATATAAGGCACTAACCAGGTAAGTGAACAATTAGAGAGGGTCAGGTTTGGGAGAAGCCTGTCTATAGGATTTTGCTGATTGGTGGTCACGAGTTCAATCCCACGAGTACAAAGACACGCATCAAAAGCCAACAAAGGTTCTACCTCTATAAGGTAACGAGAAGTGGACATAGAGAATTGTGCACGGAAAATAGCATCAGTTTGCGAGAAGTGGACCTAGAGAGCTGTGCACGGAAAATAGCCACAGTTTGCAAATAGTATACCAGGCCAAACTCTTATGTATATGATTGGTGGTCATGAATTCAATCCCACAGACATAACGGCACGCCTCAAAAGCCAACAAAGGCTCTACCCGTATAAGGAACAAGAAGTGGGTATATCATGTTACACAGGAAAATGGCCTGCACAAACAGAGTCATTTCCAGATCTGATAAAATTGGGTACTAATAACTTAGGGTTAATGGAATTCCAACAACATAAGGTGCTCTGTCAATGAATCATCAGTCATGGAAAACGCAAATCCATACCATATTATACAGAGCGAATGGAGCATAGTTTGGAAGTGGGTTTTACCTAACAATGCCCATCAGCTCAAACCCTAGATGATTAATTCTCCAAGAATTACCAAAACACATCAAAAACCAAAAATCACACTAGTTTTCAGATCTTACCAAATAGGTCCAGCCTTTAACACCAAAAACACACAGGAACCCACAACATGGATTCGGCCCGAAATGGGATCAAAAAAATTGAACAAAAAAAGGCTTTAAAATCCCTTACCAGTTCAGATTCGGACGGCCCTGCAAGCCTAGCAGTGCTGGCACAATGGCGAATGACCGCAACGGGCCTCGGTGGTCTTCCCGTTATCATTTCGCGGCAATTGTCGCTAGATTCTCTGTCCGAGTTATCCTCGCTATTATTATCCCTACAACGCCCGTTTTCCATTTTGCTTATAACAGCTCTTACAGGCTGGGGCACATCCGCTCCTGCTGCCATTGAACATAAATATAACCAATAGATATCTATCTATATATATATATTCACTGTATATATGCCTGTATAATATATTAATATTGATATATACACGCGCGCCAACAAACTTTCCACACTCAGATGTGAAGGTTTGGAATCTGGTGAGCTGAGAAATGTGATTTCGCACATCTAAATTTGGGTTCTTCAGAGGATCTGATATTTCCCGTTATGTGCCGTAGATGTGTATAAATAGAGAGGGCCTAGATTTTTGACCTCGAGGTTTCACGTTCACGTCTCTTGACAGAACCACACGAAAAGATAAGTGGAAACTCATGCCTGTTAATTACGGTTAGTTAACCGTTAAACGAAATCAGTGTTGGGTTAGAGCACGCAGGATTTTTATATTTCTGATTTCCGATAAATTTAAAAATGGGGAATTGAGATTATTGTGAACGTGGTTACACGTGGCCTTCTGTCGACTTCACGCCGCAAAAGATCACAGCGGGAGTTACGGGAGCCGTCAGATTCGTGTTCATACGGACGGCCCAGATTTATCTGCGATTTTTATGTGAATTGTTTTATTATTTTGGGGAGCCTTACGTAATCGATGACGTCACCGTCGACTCCAATAATGGAGGACAGATGGCTTGCATCATGGAACATTCATGCATGACATGCATGCACTTTGCCATTGTGGGGAGTCGGGACTCATAGTGTGGAATTTTGGCAAATCATATTCCGCCCAAGTGGCTTATTGGATGACGTGGCATGCCAGTTCATGGTGGTGATGATGGTGGGCCCTCCATGATGGTCGGCGCCGTCGTCTAAAAGCGTTTGGTGTTGAAAAAAATCTGGTACCCCAAGGCAAAGTTGGCTCCTTCCTTGTTGAAAGGGTAAGTAATTTCCTTACTCCAGTTTTTTAATATCAAAGAGAATTAAGTGAAAATGCAAACCTTATACCGGGGGTAGTTGGTTGTATTGAAAAAAGTGTACATGTATAAGTACTATGCAAAAGGAGTGACTTAATTTTATGGATAATGATATAATTTAATATGAATTTCTCCATAAATTTAGGGATGAATAGAGTTTTATGATGATTTAAGTATTATCCAGAGTGGAATGATAATGGATATGTATATATATTATTGTGTCAAGGTACATTTTACAGTGTATTAGGTTGATGTGTGATTCCTTGTTTAAATTCAATTTGGAGCTGATATGTTACTCTTAAATAATAATAATAATAAAAAATTAAGTAAATGAAAAATGTATATGTTCGTTCTAACTTTTTGCTCTAAAAAGGGTTAAGGAGGAAGGGTTTGCACCTCTAGAGATTTTATCCATATCTTCGCTTCGTAGAACCGAAGTTAAGATGGGTCTATATGGATGTAAACAAAGTGGTGTAATATTATAACAAATGATTTCTTTCAATGATAATTTTATTTTGAATTGTACAAAAATGTTAGGTATGATTAGAGTTCCACCATAATTTATGTGTTGCACAATGTGACGGGGGCTTTGCCTAATTTTGAATCAACCATATCATTGAAAAATCAATCAAAGTCTATTTCCATCGAAACTTTGATTTTTTGTGTTGTCAGATTATAATAGCTCAGGGGAAGTTTACTACATGAGTACACAACTCCATAGGCCTTAAAAGTGGAACGTTGACTATGTATGACGGGATTCTAACTATATAGAAAGTTGTCTAGACATGTATGGTTGGGCTATACATCTTAGACAAAGCTTCATCCTACTTATAACCATAATTATAAGGGAACTGTGGAAATTGGATGTGTGTTAAAGACGGACTCTTCAAGACATGTTTGCATGGTGCTTAAAGGTATCGAGAAAATGGAGGAAGTGTTTGTAATCAACATGTATGTTCATGTTTGATTAAATTGCTAGTTTTATGACAAGTTTAGTAGTGAATAGATAGTCTATGCAATATGTTTATGGTCCAATTAAGAGGTCCATAAAACCAATGGAAGCAATGTTGGCATCACTAAGAATGCAATCTAAGGGATCATGACGTGATAAAAGGGAACTTGATTGAATAAATGGGGGTTGGATAGATATGCATTGTGTATTTAACCAGGTCTTCAAATTAGTTTTTGTAAGGCTTGGCAATGGTCGGTAACTTAATGTTTTTTAAAACATATGTCTGGGTGTAACAAAAGAGGTCGGTGGCTTCTAGTGATGAGTCAAAGGATTGAATTCTGACATGAGCAATCGAGGCTATCAATAGAGGTGGGGTGACAGGTAGGGTGCACTAGACATGGCCTTTTTAACCTACTTTGACCACCTTAATCAATGTGATTTGCCTCTAACATCGGAACCTAAATGTATATGTTGGTTACATTCAACCAAGTTTACCCAACTTTCATTACAATACATCACACCTTGTGATAACCAATGTAAATTAATTAGGTTTGAAAGAAACAAATGCCCTTGGTCAGGTTATGAGAATGATAATGGACTATACTAACAATGGTCATTGAGTCAACATTGTAATTCATTTTCCTTATGAGAGTTGATTTAATGGAATGACCAAGAAAAGGAGTCAATCATCTATGACTTGCTCCTCGATCATCCACCCATTTAGTTGGTCGAGAGTGTTGTGTCCTAAACACAATATACCATCCCTCATATAAATAAATAAATATTTTATAAATTATTTTATATGCAAATTCCTAAATATATATTCACTAGTATACATTAAAATGTTACATTTTAAATACACGGTAAAAAAATAAGTTCTCTCATATCTATGCACATAATTCATCTTGTCATGCCATTCAAAACCTATAGAATTGGAGTCTCCTCTAATTACATCTGGCAACATTCTCTTCCTCTCAACATATGAGTTTTTTCCATATTTTAGTCAATTATGCCAAAGCTAAATCTAGTGAGCATTGTGAACTTTAATTAAATATCTTCAATCTCCTTCTATGTTTCTATGTATGCATATTTTAGGCATATTCCATGAGGAGAAATTTGTTTTGCATATTCCATGAGGAGAATTTTGTTTTGCATCAATACTCTCCTTCTCCTCTCCTAAATCATTACCAAAATGAGTGGTGTAGGCATATTCTATAAGAAGGGATTCATTTTGCATCAATATTATCCTTCTCCTCCCCTTGAATCATTATCATTGTCAAAATGAGGAGTAGGTTAGAGCTTGCTTTTCTTACCCTAAACCATTATCATTATCAAAATGAGGAGTGAAGGCATATTCCATGAGTAGGGATTTGTTTCACATCAATACTTTCATTCTCTTTCCCATAAAGCATTATTGTTATTAAAATTGTTATTAAAATGAAGGGTGAAGGGTGGGTTTGTTATTAAAATGAAGGGTTTGTTAGTTGATTGTTCCCAAGTCTCCCACAAGCATTGTGATCTTTTGCTAAATACTCCATCCAAGATTCCTTTTCAAGAATTCTCTTCGTATTTTCTACATATTTCCTTGGTAAGGGAGATTTATCCATTTGTGTTGTCTACATATCTCCCTAACAAGGGGGATTTATTCATTTGCATTGAATGATTCTCTTAATAATGTTTATATATGTAACACCCCATTTTCCCCGAAGTCTGTAATTATGATTAAGATTTAAAGATTGTGGCTGATAGATAATGTAATTATGTTTTATGTTTAATGAAAACTGTCAACAAGATGACTGAAGGGGAAGCCTTGAAGTATTGGCCATGATACCACAAGTGGGAACATGTGAGGGGAATCGAGAATTATCATGTTTACTCAAAGAATTTAATCTTCACGTAAGAAACATTGATGACTAGAACTGTGATGTACCCTGCCTTCCTTTGTTCACAAGAAAGAAAAACCAGTTAATGAAAATTGACCTACTAGTTGGGGCAGCTATGTTTGCCTTCATAAATGTATGCAAGAAACGATTGGGTCGATTGAAAATGTCAGCTAAAAAGTACATCAAAGTGTCCCTTCAATTTGGGAGCTTGACTCCCAGAAGCTTCTGACAGAAGAAATGGAAGGAACTTGAGGAGGAAAGGGGAATGCAAGGGAGACACATAGGGGGACACAAGA
>JASDQU010101105.1:224891-256778 GCA_032191745.1 Picea mariana
GATTTCTTTCAATGATAATTTTATTTTGAATTGTACAAAAATGTTAGGTATGATTAGAGTTCCACCATAATTTATGTGTTGCACAATGTGACGGGGGCTTTGCCTAATTTTGAATCAACCATATCATTGAAAAATCAATCAAAGTCTATTTCCATCGAAACTTTGATTTTTTGTGTTGTCAGATTATAATAGCTCAGGGGAAGTTTACTACATGAGTACACAACTCCATAGGCCTTAAAAGTGGAACGTTGACTATGTATGACGGGATTCTAACTATATAGAAAGTTGTCTAGACATGTATGGTTGGGCTATACATCTTAGACAAAGCTTCATCCTACTTATAACCATAATTATAAGGGAACTGTGGAAATTGGATGTGTGTTAAAGACGGACTCTTCAAGACATGTTTGCATGCTGCTTAAAGGTATCGAGAAAATGGAGGAAGTGTTTGTAATCAACATGTATGTTCATGTTTGATTAAATTGCTAGTTTTATGACAAGTTTAGTAGTGAATAGATAGTCTATGCAATCTGTTTATGGTCCAATTAAGAGGTCCATAAAACCAATGGAAGCAATGTTGGCATCACTAAGAATGCAATCTAACAGATCATGACGTGATAGAAGGGAACTTGATTGAATAAATGGGGGTTGGATAGATATGCATTGTGTATTTAACCAGGTCTTCAAATTAATTTTTGTAAGGCTTGGCAATGGTCTGTAACTTAATGTTTTTTAAAACATATGTGTGGGTGTAACAAAAGAGGTTGGTGGCTTCTAGTGATGAGTCAAAGGATTGAATTCTGACATGAGCAATCGAGGTTATCAATAGAGGTGGGGTGACAGGTAGGGTGCACTAGACATGGCCTTTTTAACTTACTTTAACCACCTTAATCGACGTGATTTGCCTCTAACATCAGAACCTAAATGTATATGTTGGTTACATTCAACCAAGTTTACCCAACTTTCATTACAATACATCACACCTTGTGATAACCAATGTGAATTAGTTAGGTTTGAAAGAGACAAAATGCCCTTGGTCAGGTTATGAGAATGATAATGGACTATACTAACAATGGTCACTGAGACAACATTGTAATTCATTTTCCTTATAAGAGTTGATTTAATGGAATGACCAAGAAAAGGAGTCAATCATCTATGACTTGCTCCTCGATCATCCACCCATTTAGTTGGTCGAGAGTGTTGTGTCCTAAACACAACATATCATCCCTCATATAAATAAATATATATTTTATAAATTATTTTTTTATATGCAAATTCCTAAATATATATTCACTAGTATACATTAAAATGTTACATTTTAAATACACAGTAAAAAAAAAGTTCTCTCATATCTATGCACATAACTCATCTTGTCATGCCATTCAAAACCTATAGAATTGGAGTCTCCTCTAATTACATCTGGTAACATTCTCTTCCTCTCAACATATGAGTTTTTTTCTATATTTTAGTCAATTATGCCAAAGCTAAATCTAGTGAGCATTGTGAACTCTAATTAAATATCTTCAATCTTCTATGTTTCTCTATGTATGCATATTTTAGGCATATTTTATGAGGAGAAATTTGTTTTGCATATTCCATGAGGAGAAATTTGTTTTGCATCAATACTCTCCTTCTCCTCTCCTAAATCATTACCAAAATGAGTGGTGTAGGCATATTCTATAAGAAGGGATTCATTTTGCATCAATATTATCCTTCTCCTCCCCTTGAATCATTATCATTGTCAAAATGAGGAGGGAGTAGGTTAGAGCTTGCTTCTCCTACCCTAAACCATTATCATTATCAAAATGAGGGGTGAAGGCATATTGTTTTGCATCAATACTCTCCTTCTCCTCTCCTAAATCATTACCAAATGAGTGGTGTAGGCATATTCTATAAGAAGGGATTCATTTTGCATCAATATTATCCTTCTCCTCCCCTTGAATCATTATCATTGTCAAAATGAGGAGGGAGTAGGTTAGAGCTTGCTTCTCCTACCCTAAACCATTATCATTATCAAAATGAGGGGTGAAGGCATATTCCATGAGTAGGGATTTGTTTCACATCAATACTTTCCTTCTCCTCCTCCTAAAGCATTATTGTTATTAAAATTGTTATTAAAATGAAGGGTGAAGGGTGGGTTTGTTATTAAAATTGTTATTAAAATGAAGGGTTTGTTAGTTGATTGTTCCCAAGTCTCCCACAAACATTGTGATCGTTTGCTAAATATTCCATCCAAGATTCCTTTTCAAGAATTCTCTTCGTATTTTCTACATATTTCCTTGGTAAGGGAGATGTATCCATTTGTGTTGTCTACATATCTCCCTAACAAGGGGGATTTATTCATTTGCATTGAAGGATTCTCTTAATAATGTTTATATATGTAACACCCCATTTTCCCCCAAGTCTGTAATTATGATTAAGATTTAAAGATTGTGGCTGATAGATAATGTAATGATGTTTTATGTTTAATGAAAACTGTCAACAAGACCACTGAAGGGGAAGCCTTGAAGTATTGGCCATGATACCACAAGTGGGAACATGTGAGGGGAATTTGGAGTTATCATGTTTACTCAAAGAATTTAATATTCACGTAAGAAACATTGATGACCAGACTTGTGCTGTACCCTGCCTTCCTTTGTTCAAAAGAAAGAAAAACCAGTTAATGAGAATTGACCTACTGGTTGGGGCAGCTATGTTCGCCTTCATAAATGTATGCAAGAAACGATTGGGTCGATTGAAAATGTCAGCTAAAAAGTACATCAAAGTGTCCCTTCAATTTGGGAGCTTGACTCCCAGAAGCTTCTGACAGAAGAAATGGAAGGAACTTGAGGAGGAAAGGGGAATGCAAGGGAGACACATAGGGGGACACAAGAGGAGGCAGGAGGATGCTTACAAGAGTGTGCACAAGTACAGGAGGAGCACGAGTGCACAAGGGGAACATAGAAAAACTAGGAAGTTTCTGTGAGGAAAATAGGAAGCTTACTCAACGAACTAGTGGTAGAGTTGAAGCGAAGAAATTGCCCAGACCCAATATTGAGCAGAGAGGGTCGTGAGTTGATGCTTGTTGGAAAGAAACCGACACTGGTAAGGGGAGAGCGTTGAGGGACTGTTTAGTAGTGAAGGGACTCACTTGTGCATAGGAAAACCAAATGGGAAGCTCGTGGTGGACCTAGACTCAAAGGTGTTGGGTGTGTATTATATTCTTTGCACGACTAGTAGTGTCATGAAAAAAAATTATGCCTCGAGAAATGTGTCACATATTTAGGTGGTTTTTCGGCACATGGTTTTTTGTCGATGGTTTTCTATTTTCGGTTAAGGAATTAGGGTTGTTGACTAATCCAGGTCATTGGGTTAGGGTTTTGGATGCCATTGGCTCCTATATGTATATTGTATTGTAAACAATGTATCATGATGAATGAATATAGAATATGTCAGTTTTCCCAGTTTGGATTTCCAGGGGAAAAATCACTATGTAATATTTGTATTTGCCATTGTATATTTTCTGTTCTTTTACTGAAAATATGTTTGTAGTAAATATTGTACAAGGTTAAAATCTACAAAAGGGTAGAAGGGAATTTATGTTGATGATTGTCAATGAAGGAGAGTAGCCTTTACGATTAGACCCAGAACTAGTGAGCTTTCGTGTGAGTTCCCCTAGTGGTATCATGGCCTATCATGGGGGTGGATTGTTATAGAGAGCATAAGTGCAGCATAGCCTACGATTGGGTGGAGAGGCCTTCACCCTCAATCAGCTAGTTGGTTGGTTGTTATTCTAAGGCAGATAAGTGTTCACAATGTTCCTTGTAAATACTTTATAAATGAAAGTTAATTCTTGCATTTTGATTTTGAAGGGAATTTTAACATGATGAACGAATGTTAAGTCTAAAACTTGTTTATTGGTCAAGCTTCACCTCAGAAAGGAAAATGCCCATTTTGTTTAGATGTGATTAGCTTGATTTTGGGGTTGATGGTTCTGTGAAATCTTCGTACTTTGAATGGAAAGTTTGCAGGATATAAAACCTTATTTTGGGTTGCTAACATGTATCACCCCTTTTGTGTTAAGTGCGTGGGTATGGCATGAAAACCCTAGAAGGAATTCCTTGTTCATAGTGGAGAACAGGTGAAGATTATTCGCTTGGGAGCGACCTGGTTTCCCTGATTTTTTCATTCTATGAGATGTGGTAGAACCACGTTGGGCTTGAAGTCACCCCTTTTTAACTCTGTGTATTAACCAAAAGAAATCATGGTCGTAGGTCGGACAATGGGAGCAAATCGTGAGCATTTGTCCAGAGTCTAGCGTCGGAAGCGCCAAAGAACATGGTACAACCCTGATCTTGATAGGATAAACCCAATGGAAAATACCTAAAAGCTAGTCGAAATGCGGGATTTAGAAGGATCCGCAAAGTTAACGTAGTTAGTGTTTTCGATAGGGAGAAATTCGAAGGTGAGAGCTCGAGTGGGCAAGAGCCATTGATTTATTGTGGGGCCAGACCGACAATATCTAAGCCATTGATTTCATCATGGACCCAGTCCAATTGAAATCATGTTGAAGTCTTGTTGAATTGTTAACCGTCATGTGGATTTGAAAACCCGCTGAGATTTGGACCATCAAATCGAAGGAGTGAGAGTTGTTGGATCCATAGGAAAACTTTCTACTAGGAAGGGTCTGATCAAAAATCCAGTTATAGTAGAGATGTGATTATGAACAAGTACGACTGACCGAAGTAAAGGTCGTGCACCTTGTTAGATCGAGAGGATCTGGGTCGTCTGACAGATTAACTCTTGACCACTAGATTGTTCGGAGAACAATAGACCCTGTAAAAGATCAATCATTTTTGGGAAACCAAAACGATCTCGACCGTAGATCATGGTAGATTTGGTCCATTGGATCTGTCGGATTTTGGGAGTGCATGTTAACTGTCGTATGGGTTGGAATAACCGCAGGGATCCTGGTCATTGATCAGGCTCATCGTAGCCGTTAGATCCTTGAGAAGAAGTGGTGTTTGGGGGAGACTATTTGGAAAGATTGAAAGAGGCCGTATGGCCTACGTCCCTAGCAGGATAGTTCGATTGATTATCCGTCATCAATCCCCAAACCCGAACAAAGGTGGACCGTTGATCTCCGTCGAGTCCGATCGTTCGGGGATGTTGAGTTTCGCGTCGAGTTTTTCGTCGAGGTTTACCTTGGCTTTAGACTTGGTTCGTGCCATGTCAAATGATACATCATCGACTCATCTACACACACATCCTTACCCTGCTAGCTAGCTTAGATGACGTGGATGCTACATGGAGGTGAAGAGGATAACGTGTAGATTGACCTAGAAGCTTTAAGGGACCATAATTGTTGATATCAAACTCAATTTTCAACATGTTTATAGTCGTTGGAAAACTCTAGAAGAGCATATTCCATCTATGGGCATAAACCCGAGACAAAAGATCATGAGTGAATGAAGAATTTTGACATCCCACTAGCCTAAATGTGGTTTAGGGGGTCGGGTGTGTTATGATATAATAATAATAATAATAATAATAATAATATATTTTTAAGGTCACGACCAAACCATGCACCAAATTGGTGTATGAGACCCCCTCCGTCCATCGATTTTACTGGTAAAGTCTACGAAGGTATACATACCCTACCCCACTTTGGATTTGAACATGTGACTTCTTAGGAAGAAACACGTGTTCTTAACCATTAAGCCCACTTAGGGTGTTCCCTTCATCTTAACAAAATATATTTATTCATTTTATTTTGTTCCCTTCATCACAAAAATTTGTGTTTCTCTCTTAAATGAACAACACTCTTTGACCAATATAATTTTGTTCCAAAATAAAAAGATTATTTTATAATTTGTATTTAATTTATAAATATTATATATGTATTTTTACCAAAAACAAATTACTAGGATATCATATCTCAATCTTAAGATGTAATTCCACATCAATAATCATCTTTCTCTTTAATGTCAACTTTATTTCAAAGCCCTTTCGTAATGAAAAGCCCTTCTTTCTACCACCATGTAAATCACTACTTGTCCATTCACCCTTTTGCTTTAAATTCGATAAAGACCACATAAATTCACATAGGTATGTSATTCAAAGTCTCTATCTCCTCTAGTTTTTTGAGCTCTGCAAGTTGCTTGTACCATTTCTTGTTGATCTTTTCATGCAAGTGGGGCTCTGTAATATGGTTGTATATGCTTTTYCCTGTGATGTGTTCAAACTAGAGTGTTACTTTCCATTGAAATGACAAATTCTGAGATGTAATACTCTTATGATGCTTATATTATTTTAGAAATGTGTTTTTTCTTTGATGTTAATATTATTCTAGGAATGTGTGTTCTTAGACGTGGATGTGATGTTACTAAACTTGTTGCATGATGTTTGTGTATATAAAGAATGTACCTTTATACAATGGTAACAATTTTAAATAATATCATATACTTTGTTTATATKAAAATACTTTATTTTTAATATATGAAATATTTTTTTAATTATGAATATATTTTTTTTCCTTATATGTATTTTTTACACATTGAAATGTCACCTTATCACTTCTACTTTTGTGATAAGGACATCCATTCAAGGACCTCAAAAATGGATGACGTTATCGTGTGTTGGAAGTAGATTTTTAAATCATATATATAAGTGTTAATATTGAGTACTACACATAAACTAAATTATATCTCTATATAAATATAAATAAATTTTACATTTTATTATATTTATTAAAATTAATATATCTATATATTTGTATAGACATTTTATATTTTATTATATTTTTCAAAATTCATAGTTTTAATGAACTTAATTCAATGATATTTTTTATTAATTTTTTAAAATTATTATTAATAACATAATCTTTTTATGGATAGGTTTAATTTTAAGGTGGAAAAAACCATTATAACTTAATTGTTAATTAGTAGTGAGGATAAYCATCACTATGTGTTATCCGTGAATGTGGGTTGACTCATCATCATTATTTAAAGAAAACCATGCTAGTTAAAATAACTTAATGGTGATCCATAAGGGGGTGGACTTTTACTCCTACCAGATGCTTAACCTATTTCCTTATGTTTAAGGAAGACAAACTCTTAGCCAATCAAAAGTAGTTTTAGGTCTTACTTCAAGCCCACTATGAATAGATTTTATACAAAGCTTTTAGCAAAGTTAATACTCGAATTAATTAATTATTGTTTATAAGTTAGCATATTTTTATATACTTCAATTATTTTTAAATTTAATTTAGTGTTGTTTTTTTTAGTTGTAAATAAAAAGATTTTATTGCCTCATGATGCTATCACAACCATACATAATGGGATAGTGTCTAGAGACCAACCACCTGTTCCGCCAAACAAGTGGAAACCAGAACAAGTAGTCGCATGATATGTTGTCTGGACAGATGCAAAAAAATGCCACCTGTTTCGCCAAACAATTGGAAACTGGAATAGGCGGCTGAGAGCTTCATTGTCTGAACAGCCTGAGCAAGAAGAGAGAACCTTGTACATGCAAATGAAAATTCCTTCAACATTTTGACAAATACAGTGCATAAAGCAAAAAGAAAAAAAATTCCAAGATTAAGCAGTGGATGAACCAGTGAATCCTTTGCCACCATGAGTGTCGCCAGTGGGAGCAAAGACAAAACGTTGTGCACATGTCGAGCACCTTCGTTGGACTTGCGAGCTTGAGAGAGTGTCATACAACAAGTTGAGATGATTGTTGAGTAGGGCATGCCTGTGTAGATGCTTCTGCATGTCCCTACGCATCTCAAAGATGAGGTCCAGGTGTTCCGGTGAGAGGTAACAAGTGGAGCGTGATTCTTGGTCCTGAGCATTGGAGGGAGGAGGGAGGGTCTCTTCATGGTGTTCTTCCAACGAGATTTCTTCCTCAATTATGCAAGTAGCCCAATCTGAGATACCAACTGCACCAGGGATGGAAGGACCAGTGAGGGGTGGGTCTTGGGGGTCTGAGACAATGTACAGAAGGGAGGTTGGTGGTGTGTGAACCATATATGATGGAATCTATTCTTCCACAATGGCCATTGGAGGCTCTTCGACCCCCCTGTCATGATGGACCAGAGAAGTCAAAGGCGCCCCGGAGAGGCGGTGAATCCATCTTTGCATGTCTATGAAGTTGTAATAAGAAGGCCATCTCTTGGGCTTGTCATGTTCCCAAGGCATGGTCGTGTAAACAATCGAGACATTGAGTAGGTGCATAACTTGCAGAAAGGGGAGGAGAATGGCTAGAGAGGCACTAATTGTTCCAAAACACAAGAGCTGATCCAAATTCGAATGATAAGAGCCATAGCTTACCTAGAGTAAATGGTCAGGTATCAGAGGAGCTGAAGGGACCTAGCTCGTGCATCTCGTACCCACCACAGTCCGCCAACCATGCTTCACTGAGGGAGCCATTAAACCAGAATTGAAATGTTGTCTTGCCTGCTCATATGAGCTTTGAATGCCACCTATCCTACGAGATATGGATGTGATGGTGGCGGCACATGCAATTAAGTCATTAATGTGTGTGTTGTCCACTTGACACCCCATCCAGGGAAAAAATAATTTAGTTTATTAAGATTATGAAGGTGACACATTTACATGAGTTATATATGCATCAAGAATATGGATAGCATTTATGCAAATCCTTCACAAATATGAAGCTCATAGTGTGATTGATTAATTACTAAAAGATTTAAAAGTATTAATTAATGTCATATATATTTATAGTTATTCATCTAAGCATAAATTTATTATGATTATTAA
Organism: Picea mariana; assembly: GCA_032191745.1. NCBI lineage: Eukaryota > Viridiplantae > Streptophyta > Pinopsida > Pinales > Pinaceae > Picea > Picea mariana. The sequence continues at coordinate 233,654 of JASDQU010101105.1, forward strand.
GTTGTGAGTTCAATTCAAGGTTCAAGGTCATTACAACAATATATTCATTAAGAACTTAGTATGCCATTTATAGGAATTGAACTTGAATGGGGAGGATAAGACTCCTTCTCACAACCACCCAAGATAGACCCAATTGATATTTAAACTTTTGTTACATCGAAAAAAGTGATCACATATACTTATTCTCACATCTTTTATTAATTATATAAACAACTTTTTTTCCAATAGAAAAATGCCTCAAAATTATATAAGGTATAATTTCTTTTACATAGTGGTATCGATTAAACACGATACAATAAAGGAACAACCATTTGAAATATTGGACTGCACTGGATACAAATGAAAATACCATATTGTTCACACAATAAAGATCACAACTAAAATATGAAATGAGGACAGGAGTTCTGCATAAAGAATATGTACTCTCCACAATACAACCCAGCTTCTCCACATGCAACTCGATCACTCACTGATCTAAGAGCTCAAACTTCGAAGATATTAAGGTGGGTAAGAGTGATTTCTTCTCCATTGTCCCAATGATAAAATGACAGTCTACCTTTAGGTTCCTTTAGAGCCCTCTTTGACAGTAAGTCAGACTCTTTATTGTGCTCCTTGTAAATGTGCTAGTGCCTTATATCTTTAAAATTTCTTGCCAGATCCTTTGTTTTAATTTTCCAGCCTTCGTTGTTCACCGCATGGAGTTGTCCCTTTTGATTAATCCAATCAATGATAACTTTCGAATCCCCCAGGATTTGGATTCTTTCAATCGCCCAAAGCAAAGACAAAGTGAGAGTCGCCCATAATCCCATGAGCTCAACCTTTGTGTTGGTACTCGCTCCACAATTTATGTACCATTTTGTAATCCTCGAAGCATGAATCTTGAAAATACCTCCTACTGCACAACACTCCCCAGTTGAAAGGGCTGCTCCATCGAAACATGCCAAAGTGAATCCCTCGGTCTGAGTAATATCACAAACTCTATTTGGGATGGGGTTAATAATAGCTGGTTGCCAAGAGAAAGTAACTGAAATACTGTGTACTACTGAGAGTTGAGAGGGAGTGAGATCTTCAAATAAATTCTTATTTCTCTCAATCCAGATGTGCCAGCAGGCAATAGCTGCCAAACTTGCAGGAGCAGATTTTTCTATAGTCCACTTATTAAAACAGTTTGAAACTGTGGTACCATCCCACTAGATTTTTAAATGGTAGATGTTATATAATTGGAGCCAAATTGTTTTTGTGAAAGGGCAGTGGACTAATAGATGGTTAATAGATTCAGAGTTGTGATTGCAGAGATTGCACACCCCTGGACCTTCCCAACCTCTTCTCTGCAGCACGTCCTAGGTAAGGATTTTATCATACACTACCAGCCACACAAACAATTTGACTTTGAGTTGTATCAACCACTTCCATAATTTGAGAATCCATGCTTTGTCACACTTTTATTTGTAAGGATTTATGAGCGCCTGATAGAGATTATTTGTTGATATAGCACCCGAAGCATCCCCATCGGCCCACACAAGGGAATCTTCACAGTTTCGAAGAGTAATACCTACATCCCTTAAGGAAATAGTGAAAGAATTCCATTCAATTGCGTCCTGATTGCAGAGATCCAAGGATTCACTAGTGCGCCACCTACTTGGAAAGGAAGAAAGACTACCGGTAATACTCGCTTGAGCTAGTATTGTTATTTGTTTGTTGTGTAAATGCAAACACAGGGATTCTAAGAGCAAAGATCGATCCTCCAAACCATTGATTTTGTCCTTGACTAAAGAAATCGAGATAGCCGAACCGAGACTCCACCGCAACCAATGAAGGATCATGCAGAGATTCATGGTCATGCCATTCCAGAAACTCGACGTCCTTTTCTGTTGTTGGGTAGGCTTATGGAGCCAGTCAATGAACGAAGTGTCCCCCAGGTACTTTCCCAAAAGTATTTTGTGCCAAATGTTGTCAATAGTTAGCGCCCTCCAAAACGTATTAGCAAGTAAAGTAGAGTTGAAGGACATGAGATTTCTGAGCCCCCATCCTCCACAGTGTTTCAGTATTGCCAGAAGATCCCATCTACAAAGATGGAAGTGAAACGTTGCCTTTTGTCCACTCTACAGGAAAGCATACATTAACTGACGGATTTTTGTTAAAATAGATCTAGGAATCACCTCCATAGACATCCAGAACACTGATTGACTCTCAAACATAGCTTTTACCAAGATTAATCTACCTCCGATCGATTGCCATTTATTACACCAAAGCCCAATTTTTTTTTTCGATCTTTGCCACCAGCCAGCCCCAATCTTCAGTTTTGGAAGGTTCCATCTTTAGATGGTAACCTAGATACTTGATGCCATAATTCAAAGTTGCAAAAGTAAATTGTAAGATGGATTTAAATTGAGTTAGCTCTGTTTCCTCAAGCCCCCAGTAGTGGACTGTAGTCTTTGTAGAGTTTATGCAGAGACCCGAAACAAGACAATAAGCTTGAAGAATGTCAAAGATCACTCTCCATTCCAACGGATCTGCCTTGGACATTATAAGAACATCATCGACAAACATTAAATGGATGATTTTCAATAGTTTTGTTACCTTAATACCTGAAATACTGTGATCATCGCTTCCTCTGGATAACATCAGGTTGAGGCCTTCCATAATCAAAATGAACAGATACGGGGATAAAGGGCATCCATGACGAAGCCCCCTCCAGCTCTTGAAGTAATCTGTCGCCTCTCCATTGATCAAAACTGCAAAACTGACACTAGAAACACAGCTCATTATCCATCCCGTTAGCTTAACCCCGAAGCCTATGGTGAATAAAATCAACCTTAAGTAATCCCAGTCTATGCTATCATAGGATTTTTTAAGATCTAACTTCAACACCAGAGATTTAATGTTTTTTTTTTTTTTATGTTGTGGAGGCTCTCATGGGATGTACCAATAGCGTCCTAGATTCTTCTACCCTTCAGGAACCCTAGTTGTTATGAAGAAAGACACTTTGACAGAATCGGCTTGATCTGATTTGCAAGGATTTTTGAGATCACCTTATAAATAAGATTGCATAAAGAGATTGGTCGGTAGTCATCAAAGGACGTCGGCCTGTTTACCTTCGGAATGAGTGCCAGAAAAGTGGAATTGATACCTCCACAAAGTTTTCCTTTTGTCCTCGAGTCCTCCACCATCTCGAGGAGATCACCTCCCACAAGATCGAAAAAATAAATTAAGAACTCTGTTGTCCACCCATCTGGGCCTGGGCTTCTCTCTTTTTTAAAATTTTCTAGAACATACTTTATTTTTGCCAGAGTTACAGGATTAAAGAGTGTCTCAGCTTCATCCTCTTCCACCATCCTAGGATAAAGGCTTGATATCCTAACCAACTCAGTGAAGTTAGATGTTTCTTTTGCTTTAAATAATTGTTTAAAATATATAACAACCTCTTCTTTTATCGCCTCCTGATCAGTCAGGTTATCTCCATTGTCCTTTATTAAATCCCAAACATGCTTCCGGTTCCTGTTGAAGCTGACCATTTTATGAAATAAAATTGTATTGGAATCTCCACTTTTTATCCAAGTAGCCCTGCTATGGATACACCAAGTCTCTTCCTCCTTGCAGAGAAAATTGTTCCTGTTAGTTTCCAATTCACGGAGATGCCTATCATCCTCCAAGGATAAGGGACTCTCAACAGATTTTAATAAGAGCTGCTCAATTTCAAATTCCAAATTATCCAATAATAGACTGTTTTTCATCTTGACTTCTGTTACCCAGATTTTTGTTTGTTTCTTGATCTCTTTAAGTTTCCAAATCATTTGCAATTGTTTGTTACCCTCCATTAGAAAGCGGGGATCCTTTCAGATTAAATGAACCAATTTTACAAAATCAGAATCCTGCAACCAGAGCGCATTAAACTTGAAAGGAAATGCCTTATATAAAGGTGTGTTCTCCAACTGGATAAGAATGGGAGTGTGGTCAGAAATAAAGGGATATTCCACCTAGGATCTCGATAGGCCAACATTGGATACTAATCCTTCATATACTAAACATCTATCGAGCCTTCTAGCAATAACATCTTGACCGGATCGGTTGTTACGCCATGTTGGGACCAGCTTTGTCGGCTTGATATCGACCAACTTCAAAGAAGTAAGTAAGTCTATGTAAAACTCCTCATTTGAACCAGAAACAAAGGAACCCCCCCGAGTTTTCATCTGAGGATAAAATGAAATTGAGATCACCAAAAATAATGAGATTTGGAGTAGAAAGAATACCAATGTTTGCTACAGAACTCCAGAATAGCTTACGGTCTTTACACGACCCATAAATATTAAGAAACACTAGCTTCTTTTTGGAAGAAATACAACTTCCTGTTTAAAAAATACCTCCAACCAATAGGAAAGGGTTTAGATCCAAGGAATTTGGGTCCCAATCGACCAATAACTTGCCAGAAGATCCTAAAGAGTTAACCGCAGTCGCAGCCCAGGAAGGACGGAGAAGAAGCAAAAAATCTCGCGCTTTTTGTTCATTTGAAATAGTCTATTGTAAAAAAACAATGTTCGGCTTAATGTGGTCCAACATTCTACGAACTGAGGCAGCCTTGAGGGTGCCTCCAATCCCCTGAATATTCAAAGAGAACAATAACATCACTTTGCCCTCGTCAGGGCCTTCATTGCTCTAAGGGCCCGAATATCCGGGGAAGTAGGAACAATTTCATCTGCTTGATTACTAGAACCGCCTATTTCTTTCGAGAGCTTCTCGTCTTGATCAATGAGAATTCGGATGCAATGCCACGCGACCATGCAAAGACCTTAAGTCCCTTTCCTAGAGCTTGCGAGGAGGATGAGCGAATATCCCCTTTATTATCAACAACAACTTGATGACATAATAAACCTTCTGTTCTTTACAATTATCAAAATCAACTTAATTAAAAAAGTAAAACACTAAATAACTTCTTACTCATATTACAATCCTCAATTCATAAATCTCTAACAACTATGGTAAATGACCATTTCCATTTTAATCTTTTATACTTGTATGTTAATTTTTTTTAAACAATTTTCTTTTCCTTTTAATCAATTTTTTAAAGCAATTTCCTTTTAATCAGTTTAATTGACATCATCTATATATATTATTATTACTTATCTTTCATACTTGCATATTAAAAAAAAACTAACAATTTCCTTTTAATTAATTTAATTGACATCACCTATGTATATTATTATTACTTGGCTTCATTACGAGAACAAACTAATTGTCTAAAGGTATACAATGCATCATCGTTGTCTTTTTGTTTTCTGGAAAGACTATTAGGTGATTACCCTATGATTGGTAATGAAGTAATTAAGTTTAATATAATAAAAGTTGTGAAGATTGTAAGAATTCGAGTTGAAGTAAAGATTAATGAATTAATGTTAATGTAGTTTGGTTTGTTAGTAAAGTAGAGGTGTTTGTTACCAAGATTCAATTTGTTTAGATATATGTTTTTCTTTTATGGTGCAATGTACTTGTACTAACATAATGTTTAATGTATTGAGTTTAGTCTGAATTAAATATCTCTAATCATGTGATATAGTTAAACAATTTATTTTGTAACTTGTGAATAACTATAAGGGAGTTACATCTCTTATTAATATAATGGTTGATTGGTCATGAGTTGAGTATACTTCTTGTTTGATTTTCTTCTTCTCATTTTTGAAATGTATTCTCTAAAATGTATGTGTGCAACAATAATTGAATACATCTATCTTGTGTCTTCTTGGAATAAGTTATATGACCATATAATCTCCTCGCTCTCCTCTCCATGTTAGAAAGTGTCACTTACTTGTGTTAAATATAAACATTTATCAAAAACAAATTTTGTCAAAAAGATTATAGTGTAACAGTGAATATAATGAAGATTATGGTTTAGCGGTGAATACAATAGTATGATATGTCATCAATAAAATTAATTTTCTATAAATACTTGAATAAGTGGTTAAGACTAAATACAAGTTTTGAGTAATTTTAATGGAATAATACATATATCATGGTATTTTAACAAATTGAAATATAATTAATGTTTTAAATGTATCATTCTATTATTATATATAATTAATTAACTAAATTGAATTAATAATAGTGATTATTATCATTTATGTAATTTAATGTAACACTTTTATTTTATATATATAATGATTGTTATCATTCGTATAACTTAATGTAATGAGAAAACTTGAACCAATGGCTTTAGCATTTGTTGGACTTAAAAAAGAAATAAGGAATATCAACCAAGTCCACATATTTGGAAGAAGATAAGGATATGTTTTTTGAGAGCTCATTATCTCTTAATGTTGTGATTTGAAAAAGAGCAACTATAATGAACTAATATAGTGTTTAGTTTTTGAGAGCTCATTATCTCTTAATGTTGTGATTTGAAAAAGAGCAACTATAATGAACTAATATAGTGTTTAGTTTTTAAATTAAAGTGTTTAAACTTTTCTTAATGTTGTGATTTGAAAAAAAGCAACTATAATGAACTAATATAGTGTTTAGTTTTTAAATTAAAGTGTTCAAACTTTTAGTATGCGTGAATAAGTATGTGTGAATAGGTTTCTGGTTTAAACAAAGTTAGTGTTCATTATCTTTTAATGTTGTGATTTGAAAAAGAACAATTATGATGAATTAATATAGTGTTTAGTTTTTAAATTAAAGTGTTTAAACTTTTAGTCTGTGTGAATAGGGTTAGTTTTTAAATTAAAGTGTTTAAACTTTTAGTATGTGTGAGTAGGGTTAGTTTTTAAATTAAAGTGTTTAAACTTTTAGTATGTGTGAGTAGGGTTCTGGTTTAAACAAAGTTAGTATTAAGTTGTTTGTAGGAAATTTATAATATGGCACATATGAGTATTAAAAGGAAACTATTGAGATGTTTTCTTTAAAGTGGTTAGTATTAAGTTGTTTATGGAAAATTTATAATATGGTACACATGAGTATTAAAAAGAAACTTTTGAGATGTTTTCTTTGAAGTTTAATATTTTAAAATTTAGTATTATATGAGATGCTTGGCAAATGTTGCATTTGATTTGTTTATGTGTCTTTTATAATGAAAAAGTTTCCAAAATTAAACATATCATATTTTTGGAAAGATTTGAGTTGCAGTGAGGGACAAATCATAATTTAATTCCACATTAAAACATATCATATTTTTGGGAAGTTTTGAGTTGGAATGAGAATAAAATCATATGAAGCTCCCCGTGAGTATATGAAATATATTAAAACATATATAAAATAATTTATAATATTGTTATCACTTTAGTGTTTATGTGATTTATAATAGTAAAAAAATTAAGAATTATGTAGTTATATTTATGTAATTATATTGATTTTTTATTTATTTTTATATTTGTTTTAAAATTAAGGTTTTGGTACATTTTTTTTAATTGAAAGTAGGAAATATTATATTAAAAATATTGTAATAAAGCTAAACAACAATATATACAAAAATAATTGATATAAGAAGTTCATACACGATTTTGAGCTCTTTTGAACCACATAAATTTTGTTGAACATGTTTATAAACATAACATTCCAATTATCCTTTGCAACAAACTTTTTGTAAAAACACCTAAGATCCTAATTACTTTTAAAAACATAAAGACTTAGTGAAATACATGGTGATTGTAGGCTTCCTCTTGCCCAACATAAGAGGGAAGGGAACTTTGTTGCTTTATTTCCATGGTGTCTTTCAACTACCGAACTATTTCCTTGTCCTTGTGATCCTCCTGCACAAAATTAATTAAAACCTTTTGGTTCGATGTTGTGGGTTGAGCATCTTTTCCAAGATTAATGACCATGTTCCTTAACATGCTACACTCTACTTCTAAGACATCAATATTTTTCCTATGTTGAACCATTTGGTTCATGATTGTTGCATTCTAGAAGGTGAAATTGCGCTCATTGTCTTGAATGCCCTCTCCAAGTCACTGAAAACAAAGAGGCGTTGTTTCCTTGAATTCCCTCTCCATGCCTTTTCAAGGCCTTGAGGATCTCCTTAAGGTATGAATAATCCATTGCATCCAGAATTGGAATAGAGGGGAGATGGGCTAGATTTTGGCCAAGTTGAGCAAGATATAAAGGATATACGACCCACCTAAAAGCCCATAATCCTTTTTCCTTCAGAGAGAAACTACCCACAATAAAAGACAAATATGTAGAGCTCAAAAAAGAACCTACAAAGGGTAAGTTCTGAGATATCCAAAATGCCAAGTAATTGCTCCAATATGAATTGGAAGTTAGAAGACACAGAGTTGACCCTCGTATCTAGCAAAACTTTCCAAAGAACAATCTCTAGAGATACATTGAATCTCAGCTAACTATCCACTGGAGAACACCAATTAGAAGAACTTGCAATCCATATTCCCAAAATACAAACCATAGAAACATAGATATGCTCACCTAGTTGGTTCAAGATTGCCTACTTGTTCACTGATTTTTGTTGCCAATTATGAGTATGGAGTGGAGTGAAATACCACCTTGCACATGGTAATCCATGATATTGGATTCAAAAGCCTAAACAAGAGTGAATTCTTGCATGCAAAGAAGATGGATTAATCTCCTTTCTGGTCCTTGCCTTATCATTAAACAATGGTGTAAGGGAGATTGTCACGTGGGTTACTAAATGTTGAAGAGATGTGTTTTAACTCCATGAGATTGTGTGACTTCATGCAACAAGATGCCTATGGGACAATCAAATATATGAACCCCCAAGTTCCTTGGCTAAGGTTGATGGCTTCCTTGGCCAATGAGTCTGATTATGATTTTAACTCCCTTAAGACCTGAAAGCAAGAAACTTTATTCAGACTAAGAGCCTCCTTATTGATTCGATTGATGATTGATGCAAACTTGTTATCTACAAGGATTGATTTTGAGATCATCATGTTTATATAATAATACTCGAATCCCCTATAACAATCAAGGAGTGTGCATTGCGTTCTTTTGCAATTATAAGACCTTGAAGTAATGCATAGGCCTCTGCTTGATTATTTGTAGCTATTCTAAGGCCCTAGATGAAAGTTGCTTCTGTTTTTCCTTTTTGATCTAGTAAGATTCTCTACTCCTACCACCCCTCGGTACAAGGTTATCATGATGTATTATTTAGTGCTTTTTTCCAACGTCACATTTTAAGATATTACTCTTCTCATCTTTTGTCATAAACATAAGATCAAATTTAATTTTATATTTTTTTATCTCTTATCTTCTCATCTTTCTCTTATTTCTTCTCGAGCCAAACTTTAATGTATATACTCCCCTCCTTTTAAAATTGTTTTAAGTGTTGCATTTTTCTTTTTGTTTGTCTTATTTTACAAATTTGGTTCATAAATATTATTAATTAAACTATAAAATTAAGGGAAAATATTGAAATGTAAATTTATTGAAAAATAATGACATAATATTGAAGACATATTTCACTTTACTTTTGATAGTTCACACTAATTAATACCTTAATGGTATGAACTGAGATGTACATATTTTATGAAATTTTTAGCAAGACACTTATGTCATCTTTATAAATGGACAATGATATAATGGTTATCTAATTATAGTTCATCAAGCCTAATTTGGTATGTTGGTTCACTAAGATCAATTTGGTTTGTTACAGATGTGTTAAGCTCTTTTAATAATGGAGGGAAATCAATTTTGGGAGGGAAAACTTAACACTTTCCTTTACATACACTCAAGAGTTTTATATCCATTTAAGTTTGAACTTAGCTTGTTTACATAGTGACAGCCATCTCAACCACTAAACCACAACTTGATGAGTTCTCATTATATTATCACTCAAATTATATAAAAAATAATGTGGGATGATATATGTCACTAGCTTAACTCTAGTTATGATTGAAATAAAAAGGTCCTACTATGTGTTGGAGTTACTTCACACACACCTATGATTTCTTTTTCCTAAGGTTTTTCCTTGTTTATTAGTCATTATTAGTCATTATTCAGTCTCCTATATTTTAGGAAGAATATTCCTCTAGGGAGAATATTCTCTTCAGATTTCACTTCAGCTTGACTAGTTGAGTGGAGTCTAGATGTTGCATTGGTTTTGTCACCATGCAACATTGGGATCATCACCAACTAATGCGCATTAGCCTTGGTATCATCACTAGACTGGCGCATTACCCATGATTCCCTGATCTCCTCCTCACTTCACTCTGTTTCAGTCAGTTAATTGAAGACTAGTAGACTAGTTAACTCAGCTAGGTGGCAGTTCACTCCCGTAACTGCCTGAGAGACTAGACTAGGTGATAGTTCACTCCCATAACTGCTTGAGAGACTAAACTAGATGGTAGTTCACTCTCATAACTGTTGGTGTGTGTCCAGATCACTCTAGACCACCACTATGGTGCATCGGTTCTCCTCTAGTGTGCATTCATTGAGTTATACAGAGTATATAATGTGTAAATTATTCATTATTCATGACGGTTAATGAGAATTCTTCTATTCTTTCTCTCATTCTTCTTCTTTCTCAATTTCCCTTTGCAAATGTGTGTAGTATTTTCTAGATAGATCTATTCTGTGTAAGTTCAACACATTTACATGGTATTAGAGCCGATGGACTGCTAAGCAAAAGCTACACCAAAATTTTTTGTAGGTACAAAAGATTGAAGACAACGAAAAGATGGATTTCCAAAAAAAATCATTCTTACATCTTACAACTACTTTGCATGGAGGGAGAAAATAGTCATACATCTCCGAACTAGAGGATTGTACATATTAACCTTAATTACAAACACAGAACCAACATCAACCATGGAAAAATCCAAGTACTTAAATCGAATGGATGAAGCATTCAAAATAATTTGCAGTCTTATTTCTCCTAATCTCCCTTTTCACATATCTTCCTGTAAGACTCCCAATGAAGCTTGGACCACCTTGGAAGGGCTCTTTGGAAAACAATATGAGATGAGGGGACACATGCTGGAGGTGGAATTGCTCACATTGGATCCAAAAATCTTCGACAATATCCAAGATTTCTTTACAAAATTCAAGGATTTATTGTCGCAACTCAAAGCTTGCGGGGTTGATAAATATAAGGAGGAGAAACAAATGGTTCTCACCATTCTCTCCAAACTTGGTCCTGAATACTCTGTGTTCGTGTCCACATTCGATTCATTCAGATTCACCTCCAGAGCCACTTGGAAGATTCCTTCTCTTGAGGAATTTATCGAATCCCTGACACAAGAGCAAACCAAGCTCATCAACATGGGAAAAATAAAAGGCCCAAAGGCGCATGCACTTACTATGCAAGATGGCAGCCATCAATATAAGAAATCTAAAGATAAAGGAAAAAGGAAAGCTCATGCAAATCCGAAGAAGGAAGGGAACTCAAAACCCTTCACCGACACATAACAAATCTAGCTAGAAAATACCACACACATTTGCAGAGAGAAATTGAGAAAGAAGAAGCTAGAATATCATAATCCCAAGAAAGGAAATTCTAGACATGCCTTGATTGCCATCAACTCCTCTCCTGATGCTTGGATCGTAGATTCAGGAACATCACATCACATGGCTACCTCAAAAGCAGTCTATTCTTCATTGGATGCATGCAAATTTCCTCCTATTCTAATGGGGGACAACTCTTTAGTCGAAGTCATCGACAAAGGAAGGATTGAACTCACCAACGGAAGCTTCGAGAATGTGTTGCACGTTCCCAAACTTTTCGTCAACCTTCTCTCTGTGTATCAGATGACGAATTCCGACACTGGAAAGAAAGTCATATTCACACCAAATGTCGTGGAAATCTATGACATGCAAACCAACTCCACGGTTGCTACTGGTGAGGTAAATCATCAATCTAGATTATATACATTTTCTGAATTTATTGAACCAGACTCTTCTTTACTACTTAGCCATGCTGATGAAAGTAGTAGGCTATGGCACGAAAGGTTTGGACATTTGAATTTCAGATATATGCAACAACTTAGCAAGCAAATATTGGTTGATGGTCTACCAGACATCCATTTCTCCAAGGGAGTATGTGAGGGATGTGTTCTTGGAAAACACCCTCAAGAGAAATTCGACAAAGGAAAGTATCAGAGAGCTTCTGCACCTTTAGATCTGATCCATAATGACCTTATGGGTCCTTTTCTACATCCATCTATCAGCAAAGCGAGTTTTGTTCTCATTTTTGTTGATGATTTCTCACGTTTTACATGGATTTACTTTCTCAGGCAAAAATCCGAGGTCTTTCAACACCTCAAAGACTTCAAAGCCCTGGTTGAGACACAATCCGGAAAGAAAATAAAAGTCCTCCAAACTGATAATGGGGGAGAGTATGTCAATCATGAGATCCGTAAACTTTTCCATGAGGCAGGGATTCAATTGCAACACACAGTTCCCTATACTTCGCAACAAAACATAGTTGTTGAGTGGAAAAACATATCTCTAAAGGAGATGGAATCTTGCATGTTGCATGCAAAGTCACTACCACAAAGATTATGGGCCGAAGCACTTAATTGTGAAACATACATCCAAAATAGATCTCCCCATAGATCTGTCAAGGATTAGACTCCCTACAAGGCTTGGAGCAGCCTCAAAACAAAAGTGACCCACTTTCGTATTTTCGATTCACGTGCATGGGCCCAGATTCCCTCTGAAAGAGGAAGGCACTTGATCCACATAGCACTCAGTGTATTTTTGTTGGATACCCCGACTGTGTGAAGGAATACAAACTTATTGATATTTCCTCGGACCAGCTCATCATTGAGCAAAGTGTCCAATTCGAGGAAAGTGTCTCGCATGTACCTCAACAACAACATGCAGACACCTTCATTCTTCCACCTGTCCGATATGATGAGCACGCACATGCTGACTCTTCTTTAGATGATAGTTATGATTAAGAGGACTCAGATAATTTAGATGCAAAGTCATCATAGTCAGATGCAGAGTCAGAGCATCCAGATGCAGTTGCAGATCCAGAGCAGAGGCGCAAGTGGGTACAAACTACTCTTCAGGATGCAGGGGTTCTTGTTGGTGATCCAGCCAATACTAGGAGGACTTGATCTAATTTTGAGGATCCTCTCGTTGCACTCACTACCACTGAACCATTTCCCTCCAGGCATATTTTCTTGCTTCATTCTTCAGATCCACAGTTTTATGGCAAGGATGCTAACAATCCCTTTTGGGAATCCGCCATGCAGGAGGAGTACAACTCCCTCCTCGAGAACCAAAATTGGGATCCGGTTCCCCTTCCTTCTGGGAGGAAACTTGTCAGATGCAGATGGGTCTACAGGACCAAGAGCGTAATGGATGGGCAGATTAGCAGATACAAAGCTAGGCTTGTTGCCAAAGGCTTTCAACAGATGCATGGTATTGACTATGATGAGACCTTCACTCCAGTAGCGAAGATGGATTCCGTATGGTTGGCACTTGCCATTGCGGAAGCCAAGGGATGGGAATTCCATCATATGGATGTGAAGAATGCATTTCTTCACGATGATCTCTGTAAGGAGATCTATATGGAGCAACCCCAGGGATTTATGCAAGACTCATCTTTGGTCTGTCGACTGAAAAAAGTCTCTTTATGGCCTCAAGCAGGCTCTGAGGGCATGGTATGCCAAGATGGATTCATACATATTTTCACATAACTTTCTACGTTGTAAATCATACCCGAATGTCTCTATGCTTAGTGTTAGTGTCTATCAGTCCTGTCAGTCACCAGTGATCAAATTTACTATTTCAAGTTGTTGATAGGGTCTTAGGTCAAATTTTTATGATTTCAATAGGTTTTCAAATAAAAATTTTGTCACTGGTTAGTGTGTCTAGGTATATTAGTACTCTTTTCATTTCCCTCCATCTACAAGATTGTCCCTTATCCCCTGTTTTCACAGTCATACCACATCCCTTCCTTTCTCACTGAAAGCTAGGGTTTTACATCATGGAAACTCGAAGCAGTGATACTCAGAAGAAAAGGTACATAAGGGTGGGAAAGTTTCTAGGTATGAGCCCACCAAATTCCAAGAAGTCATGGCTTCATCTTTCATCAAGAAATCCTTTCAAGATGTGGGTTGCCTAGGGTTTACATTGCACACGAGGACAATTCTACTTCAAAATTAGTTTCTGAAATAAGGAAGATGAATTTGACAAAAGTGAAAGAGGTTTTTGTTAATCATAGACCAGGGAACAAAAACCTCCTTCAGTTTATGCACAGGTGTTATTATTTGAGATAAATTCCCAAATTACAGTTGCTATAGGAGGGCTCCTGCACTTTTGGACAGCTTAACTTCAAGTTAGATTTTTAGGGGTTTGGAGAAGGTGTTTGCAGTGCTTGATGACTCCATTGTGTAGAAGAAATCATAATATTTCCAAACATACCACTTGCATCCCAAAAATCCTCTGGGAAGGCCTCCAAAAACCCTCTCAAAGACCACGCTACGCTTCTGCTGAGAGCACGTTGCGCTTCTGCAATTTTTGAGTGACCAACTTCAAACTTGGAACCTAAACAAATCATAAAGTATTTTTGAAAACCTAAGGCATTTTTGTTCATCAAATACCAATAAACAAAAACCTCTCTCAGTTTTTCAAAATGTGTTATGGTTAAAGAGATATTTCTCTACCTTTGAGCCCTATTTTTGCAATTTTTGGCTTTTTTTGCAATTTTGTAAGCTACATAAACGTAGTGAGCTCACACTACGTTTTTTCCCAGGACCTCCAGATGAAAAAAAGTTTGCATGATTAGATAGGTCTTGGTTAGTGCATACTATATATATGCTTGGCTTGTCATGTTAGTATTCATTTTTCTAGTGAAAGTCAGAAAACAAGTTGAAAAACATGTTTCTGCCCCTTTTTCAGAGCACACGCTGCGTTTCTAGAGAAATTTTGGAAAATACAGTTTTTGAAGGACTTGAAAGGAATGTTTTGCAAGTTGAACACTTCAAAGGGAAAGAGGACACACTCAGATACCTTCATCATCTTCCAGATCAGAAAATTGACCAAGGGACCCCCCTCAAATTCAACTACAAAGCTCACACTACGTTTTTGCCAAATTCACTACGTTTCTATCAGCGAGATTGTTTTTTCTGAGTTTCTACAGTCAATTTTGATTTTCATGATGTAATTAGTTAAATGGGGATTCTAAATGATGTAATTAATTGTAAATATGTTGGTAAAGGTCGAATTCATGTAGATTCATGCTCAAAAAGTGAAATGAATCAGTTTGAGCTAAAATTGGGAGTTTGTTCTAACTTCCCTAGTTTTAGGTTTTGGTTAGAGATATTGTTGAAACTGTTCCTAGCATGGTGGATTCGACCCCTGAGAGGGGGAAAGGTGGTTTCTCATCTATATGTAGCCTCATTGAGTCAAAATCAATGGGGGGACATCAGAGAGTGAAAGGTTTGGAGCTAGTGACACCCTTTTTGCAGAGAAATAATACACAATTGCAACTATTTTCATGGGATTCATGTGTTGTGGTCAGTGGCATTGTATTTCTCAGTTATTCTTATGTATTTGATGATCAAATGTTTCTAACAACCATCTATGTTTCTTCTCATGCTTAATCTCTTAAGTGTTAAACATAATTCATTGCATAATGCTCTTTTTTGTTAGAGATTATCTTTTAAGTGTTTTTATCTTCCAAATAAGTGAATTCATGCATGTATGCTCACTTGATTCCTTCTATAATTTCTTCCGCACTACACTGCAATGACAAAGCAATTATGCCATTGATTACACCTACCTTGCCTCATTTTTATTTGTAACTAATCTTTCGACCTATATGTCTTAGTTCTTAAACCCATTACTTTTGATCCAACAAAACACTAAAATTTCAAAACCCTAGTGTTCTAAATACCTAGCCTAAAATCCTTATATGCTCCAACCATTTCCATTGGCTGTGAGTGTGATATTCTTGAGAGAGCCCTCTCTGATTTGGTAGGGCTAGCTGCCAAGTCCAAACTGGTATGTGGTTACCTCTTTGGTTTCCTCTCTCAACCTTGGGAAACTGAGGAGTGTTAACATTTTGGTGTCATTGTCGGGGAACGAAAGGTTTCATCTTCTCCGGGAAAGATTGTTCAAGTTGTAGATTTGATAGTTGATGGTGAATAATAGTCAGACACATGAAGGCTAAAATCATTCACCTGGAGATTCCATTTTTAGACAACCCAGAGTTCAGAACATTCATGGCGACTCCACTATCAAAAGAACTCAGAGCTTAATGGTAGATTCAATGGCCTAATTGATCACAATGATAGGGTATATGTCAGATCCTCTTTCTATTGAAGGTTTTAGAGAATATTTTGATCAATTTGACGATGATGAATTGGATGATGGTTTTTCAAATTTGTTTCCTCAATATTTATGTTTATCCAAGTGTTCCGAAGAGAGAAGATGTTTTTTAGAAACATTCGCTAAAAATATTAAACAGGAAATTGAGGCCTTAGAGGTTCAAATTCAATATCACAGTTTCCATTATCAAGATTGTTTACTACCCAAAGAAGAAGAAGTATGGTCCTTTGATGCCACGATTAAGAAATTTTTTGATGGATTTGATGATACACAAGAGAGCATAATTGAAGTTGCCAATCACAATGATTTAGTCATTGGTTGCTATGATGAAGAGCAAACCAATCATGTTTTTTTTTATCCCATAGTTGTCTCTATGGAGGAATTGTTCACTACAGAGTTTCAATTATGTTTTTGTTGTGAAGACCAAGACTAAAATCATTTTCCATTGCCCCTACATGTTCCAATTTCGATTCTTCTTAAGCACAATCAAGGAGCTTAGGTATTAGATCAACTCTTTGATTGGTTATATTGGATGTTTCATATTGCTTGAATCAACCATTTGGTTCTCAGTTGTTAGGATAGATTGGTATGTACATAAATAAGATCATTGGGAAAGCATGTATTCAGTTGGGGATGCAGTATTATTAGTTTATTTTGTTGCCAAGAGTGTGAAGGAGTTGTCATAGAAGCTTGAAGCAAGCTTGAAGCCTGAGGTGGAGGCCATAAGGTTTCTTTGATCAAATGTTGTTTCAAAAAGTTTGTCAGTTTATTTCAGTTTGTTAAGTCATTTCAGTTTGTCGAGTTATTTCAGTTTCAAGTCTTGCTTTTAGTTTTGACTCCATGCCCAATGGATAAGGCTACTTGGTCTACGGTGTTCTTGACACCTCCTAAAGGAGCTTCCATCCCCAATTGGAGCCAATGTTAGTGTCTGGCAGTCCTGTCAGTCACCAATGATCAAATTTACTCTTTCAAGTTGTTGATAGGGTATTAGGTGTAATTTTTATGGTTTCAATAGGTTTTAAAATAAAAATTTGGTCACTGGTTAGTGTGTCTAGGTACATTACTACTCCCTTCATTTCCCTCCATCTACAAGACTGTCCCTTATCCCGTGTTTTCACAATCATACCACATCCCTTCCCTTTCCCACTGAAAGCTAGGGTTTTACATAATGGAAACTCGAAGCAGTGATACTCAGAAGAAAAGGTACATAAGGGTGGGAAATTTTCCAGGTGTGAGCCCACCAAAGTCCAAGAAGCCATGGATTCATCTTTCGTCAATAAATCCTTTCAAGATGTGGGTTGCCTAGGGTTTACATTGCACACAGGGACAATTCTACTTCAAAATTGGTTTATGAAATAAGGAAGATGAATTTGACAAAAGTGAAAGAGGTTTTTGTTAATCATAGAACAGGGAACAAAAACCTCCTTCAGTTTATGCACAGGTGTTATTATTTGAGATAAATTCCCAAATTACAGTTGCTATAAGAGGGTTCCTGGACTTTTGGACAAATTGACTTCAAGTCAGTTTTTCAGGGGTTTGGAGAAGGTGTTTGTAGTGCTTGATGACTCCATTGTGTGGAAGAAATTATAAGATTTCCAACCATACCACTTTCAGCCTAAAAATCCTCTAGGAAGGCCTCCAAAAACCCTCTCAAAGACCACGCTACACTTATGCAATTTTTGAGTGACCAACTTCAAACTTGGATTCTGAACAAATGAGAAAGTATTTCTGAAAAATGGAGGAAATTTTTGTTCATCACATACCAAGAAACAAAAACCTCTCTTAGTTTTGCAAAAAGTGTTATGGTTAGAGAGATATTTCTCTACCCTTGAGCCCTATTTTTGCAATTTTTGGCTATTTTGACAATTTTGTAAGCTACAAAAACTTAGCGAGCTCACACTACGTTTTTGCTCAGGACCTCTAGATGATTTTTTTTTTGCATGATTAGATATGTCTTGGTCAGTACATACTATATATATTCTTGGATTTCCATGTCAGCATTCATTTTTCCAGTGAAAGTCAGAAAACAAGCCGAAAAACATGTTTCTGCCCCTTTTTCAGAGCACATGTTGCGTTTCTAGAGTAGTTTTGGAAAATATGATTTTTGAAGGACTTGAAAGGAAATTTTTGTAGGTTGAAAACTTCATAGGGAAAGAGGACACACTCAGCTACCTTCATCAGCTTCCAGATCAGAAAATTGACCAAGGGAACCCCCTCAAATTCACCTACAAAGCTCACGCTACGTTTTTGCCAGATTAGCTACGTTTATGTCAGCGAGATTGTTTTTCTAAGTTTCTACAATCAATTTTGATTTTCATGATGTAATTAGTTAAATGGGGATTCTAAATGATGTAATTAATTGTAAATATGTTGGTAAAGGTTGAATTCATGTAGATTCATGCTCAAAAAGTCAAATGAATAATTTTGAGTTAAAATTGGGAGTTTGTTCTAACTTCCCTAGTTTTAGGTTTTGGTTAGAGATATTGTTGAAATTGTTCCTAGCATGGTGGATTCGATCCCCGAGAGGGGGAAAGGTGGTTTCTCATCTATATGTATCTTGATTGAGTCAAACTTAATGGGGGGACATCAGAGAGTGAAATTTGGAGCTACTGACACCCTTTTTGCAGAGAAATAATACACAGTTGCAACTATTTTCATGGGATTCATGTGTTGTGGTCAGTGGCATTGTATTTCTCAGTTATTCTTATGTATTTGATTATCCAATGTTTCTAGCAACCATCTATGTTTCTTCTCATTCTTAATCTCTTAAGTGTTAAACATAATTCATTGCCTAATGCCCTGGTTTGTTAGAGATTATCTTTTAAGTGTTTTTATCTTCCAAACAAGTGAATTCATGCATGTATGCTCACTTGATTCCTTCTATAATTTCTTCCTCACTACACTACAATAACAAACCAATTATGCCATTGATTACACCTACCTTGCCTCATTTTGTATCTGTAACTGATCTTTCAACCTATTTGTCCTAGTTATTAAACCCATTACTTTTGATCCAACAAAACACTAAAATTTCAAAGCCCTAGTGATCTAAATACCTAGCCTAAAATCCTTATATGCTCCAGTCATTTCCATTGGTTGTGAGAGTGAGATTCTTGAGAGAGACCTCTCTGATTTGGTAGGGCTAGCTGCCAAGTCCAAAGTTGGTCCATGGTTACCTCTTTGGTTTCCTTTCTCAGCCTTGGGAAATTGAGGAGTGCTAACAC
Organism: Picea mariana; assembly: GCA_032191745.1. Taxonomy (NCBI): domain Eukaryota; kingdom Viridiplantae; phylum Streptophyta; class Pinopsida; order Pinales; family Pinaceae; genus Picea; species Picea mariana. The sequence goes on from JASDQU010101105.1 coordinate 253,120, forward strand.
TCATGACGACTGATTCACTTCTACTCTTAGTTCTGTATGTTGATGATTTGTTGATCACCGGTTGTTCGACTTCAACGATCGTTGTAGTAAAGAGGATTCTACATGACCGTTTTTTGATGAAGGACATGGGTCCACTACACTTCTTCCTTGAACTCGAGATCAGTCAGGATGTATCAGGGATCAAACTGTCTCAGGCCAAGTATGCACAAGATCTCCTTGAGAGATTTCACATGACATACTACAAGTCTGCTCCGACTCCTTTCCTATCAGGAGTCAAACTTGAGGATGGCAAGGACACTCCACTGGTTGACATCACACTGTACAAACAGCTAGTGGGGAGCTTGTTGTATTTCACACACTCCAGACCAGACCTCTCCTATGTAGTTGGCACAGTTTCCAGGTTCATGCAAGAGCCGCATGAGCTACATTAGAAGGCTGCAAAGTGTATCCATCGATACATACATGGCACCATCACCTTTGGGATTCATTATGTAGTAGACACTACATTAGATCTTGTTGGGTTTACTAATTCTGACTGGGCTGGCGACAACATTGATCGCAATTCCACATCTGGTTACTCACTCAGTCTTGGTTTTGGTCCTATCCATTGGTTGAGCAAGAAGCAGGTTGCTATTGCTCTATCTTTAGTCAAGGCAGAGTATAGAGGGGTAGTTAACATAACCATTCAGGTTATATGGCTACAACATTTTCTCACTGAGTTGGGCATTCAGTTTCATCGATCGATCGTCATCTGGTGTGACAACTAGAGCACTATGAAGTTCTGCAGAGATCCAGTTCAGAGGCATTGGATGAAGAACACCGAGATCCACATGCACTACATTCGAGACTTAGTACATGAGGGGACCATCGACCTACAGTTCTGTCCTTCAACAGAACATATGGCATACATATTCACCAAGACCTTCATTGAGTAGAAGTTCCATTATCTACGAAGTCGTCTTGGAGTGAAGGACACAGTTGCCTAACAACTGTAGTTCTTCTTTTTACATACATTGTACCTTGAGGGGGGGTTTTTCCCATGAGGTTTTCCATCTTTCCTCAATTTATTTGAGTGTATCTTTTGTATTTGGGTACCTAACATGGCCTCGTTGCCGGGACCCATTCTTTATTTTCACCATAGTGATGTTCAGAGGGGGTGTTGGAGTTACTTCACACACACCTAGGATTTATTTTTCCTAAGGTTTTTCCTTGTTTATTGGTCATTATCCAATGCCCTATATTTTAGGAAGAATATTCTTCTAGGGAGAATATTCTCTTCAGTTTTCACTTCAACTTGACTAGTTGAGTGGAGTCTAGATGCTACATTGGTTTTGTCACCATGCAACATTCGGATCATCACCAACTAATGCACATTAGCCTTAATATCATCACCAGACTGACGCATTACCCATGATTCCCTGATCTCCTCCTCACTTCACTCTGTTTCAGTCAATTAACTGAAGACTGGTAGACTAGTTAACTCAACTAGGTGGTAGTTCACTCCCGTAACTGCCTGAGAGACTAGACTAGGTGGCAGTTCACTCTCGTAATTGCCCGAGAGACTAGACTAGGTGGCAGTTCACTCCCATAACTGTTGGTGTGTGTTCAGATCACTCTAGACCACCACTATGGTGCATTGGTTCTCCTCCAATACGCATTCATTGAGTTATATAGAGTATATCATGTGTAAATTATTCATCATTCATGACGGTTAATGATAATTCTTCTATTCTTTCTCTCCTTCTTCTTCTTTCTCAATTTCTCTCTGCAAATGTGTGTAGTATTTTCTAGCTAGATCTATTATGTGCAGGTTCAACACATTTACACTATGTTCTTACATATGGATTTGTTACTAAGATGAAATTATGTTAGTTTTTTTTCACCTTTTATGTTGTTTTTTTTCTCTTTAATTGCATAAGTGGTACTACATATTTTATTTCCATTTTAGTTTATTAGTGTTACTTACTATCCTATGTGATACATTTGATCCAAACCAAGGTATAAAGTGTGATTGTTTTCTGTTAGTGCAACACGTACATTAACCTAAAATTATGACATGACTTCTAAATTGTTAAAGAATGAGAAAATATTGCAACCACAATAGATTGAAAGATAGAAGAAAATAAGTAGATTGCATTACATCTAAGCACACAACTCATCTCATCATGGCATTCAAGGCCTACATAATTGGGAGTCTCTTATAGTCGTGGTCAATAACCTGCACTTCCTCTCAAGTTATTGCCTCGCTCGTAATGAGTTTCACCCATATTCTAGTTGATTGTTTCCAAGCACTGTGATCTTTTGCTAAATATTCCTTTCAAGATTCCTCTTCAAAGATTGTCTTCGTAATGTCTACATATCTCTTTGGAAAAGAAGATTCATCCATTGGTGTTTATGGATTCTCTTAGTAATGTCTACATATCTCCTTAGCAAGGGGATTTATCCATTTGCATTGAATAATTTTCTTAATAAAGTCTATATATTTCCTTGGCAAAGAAGATTTATCCATTTGCTTTAGTTTTCACAAATATTTATATCTCTTCACTAAATAAAATTTATTCTTTTATAATTTATATTATATTATAAATATTATATATACATTTTTTACAAATTAATTTAATGCAATATCATAAATCCTAAAATTAAGATATAATTCCACATCAATAATCATCTTCCCTTGAATTTCAACTTTATTTCAAAGCCCATCCCTAATTAAAAGCCCACCTTTCCCCCCTGTGAAATCACTAATTTTCCATTCACCCTTTTGCCTTTTAGTTTGTTAAAAATCACACTATGTGATTCAAAGTCTCTATCTCGTCTAGATTGTAGTTAAGCTTTGCAAGTTGCTTGTACCATTTCTTGTTGATCTTTTTATGCAAGTGGGGTTCCGTTATATGGGTGTATATGCTTTTCATGTGATGTGTTCAAACTAGAGTGCTGCTTTTTCTTGATATTCCAAATTCTAAGATGTAATACTTCTCTTAGTGATTCAAAGTCTCTATCTCCTCTAGGTTGTAGTTAAGCTTTGCAAGTTGCTTGTACAATTTCTTGTTGATCTTTTTATGCAAGTGGGGTTCCGTTATATGGGTGTATATGCTTTTCATGTGATGTGTTCAAACTAGAGTGCTGCTTTTTCTTGATATTCCAAATTCTGAGATGTAATACTTCTCTTATGCTTATATTGTTTGAGGAATGTGTTTTTTCTTCCTTGATGTTAATATTATTCTAGGAATGTGTTTTCTTTGAGGATGTGGATGTGATGTTATTGCTTGTTGCGTTGCATCATTATGCAATTGTAAAAATTCTAAATAATATCATATATTTTGTTTATATGTGAATATTTTATTTTTATTATATAAAATATATTTGATTTATATGTAAATATTTTATTTTTAATATATATATATATATATATATATATATATATATATATATATATATATATATATATATTATTTTTAATGGTCAATTAGTAGTGAGGAGACACCAAATTGGTGTATGAGATCCCTTTCGTCTAACGATTTTACTGGTAGAGTCTACATAGGTATACATACCCTATCCCCTTTGGATTTGAACATATGACCTTTTAGGAGGAAACACATGTTCTTAACCATTAGGCCAACTCAGGCTATTAAGTGCTATGTGTGAATGTGGGTTGA
>JASDQU010101105.1:279668-290117 GCA_032191745.1 Picea mariana
GCTCCTGTTATGATTGATTAATTACTAAAACTTTCAATAGTATCAATTAATGTCATATAGGTTATTCATAAAAGTATTGCTTCGTGAATTAGAAAAGTAAACTTGTAGTTATTCATTTAAGTATAGATATGTTATGAATATTAAGTTGTGAGTAAGAGTTTGACACTGAACAATGTAAGTATAGATATGTTATGAATATTAAGTTGTGAGTAAGAGTTTGACACTGAACAATGGATTATTGTGATTTTTAAGGGTTCTTTAACCAATGTTAATACAAGGTTGAGGGTCATTACAACAATATACTTATTAAAAATTTAACATGTCACTTAAAGGAATTGAACTTGAATGGGGAGGATAAGACTCCTCACAACTAGACCCTATTAACATTTAAAATTTTATTACATCGAATAAACTGACCACACATATTTCTTCTCACACTTTTATTAATTGCATAAATACCCTAATAATATAGTAAACCTTCCATTATTTACAATTATCAAAATCAACTTAATTAAAAAAATAAAACTTTAAATAACTTCCTACTCATATTAAAATCCATAAATCTCTAGCAAGTATTATAAATGACCATTTCCATTTCAATCTTTTTATACTTGCATATAAAAAAAACTTATTAAGTTCTTTTTAATTAATTTAATTGACACGTGTTTCCTCAYAAGAGGTCACAAGTTCAAATCTAGAGGGGGTAGGGTATGTATCCCTTTGTAGACTTTACCAGTCAAAATCCTTGGGCGGAGAGGGTCTCATACACCAATTTGATGTCTAGCTTGGCTGTGACTTTAAAAAATAGATGACAATGATGATGATGATGATGATGATGATKATTATTATTATTATTATTATTATTATTATACTACTACTTTGCTTCATTATGAGAACCAACTAATCGTTTAAAGGTATAAAATGCCTCATCGTTGTCTTTTGCTTTCTTGAAAGATTATTAGGTGATTACCCTTTGAATGATAATGCAATAATTAAGTTTAATAGAATAAAAGTTGTGAAGATTTTAAGAATTTGAGTTTAAGTAAAGGTTTAATGAATGAATGTTAATGGAGTTTGGTTCGCTAGTAAAGTAAACGTGTTGTTACCAAGATTTAAATTTGTTTATCTTTTGTGGTTCAATTTATTCGTACAAACACATTGTTTAATGCGGTTGAAGCTAGGTGCAAATCTTAGATAATTAAATATTCCTAATCATGACAATATAGTTGAAAGATCTCTTTTGTAGCTTGCGAACAATTACAAGGGAGTGGTACCTCCTACTAACATAATGGTTGATTGGTCATGAGTTGAGTATGCTTGTTGCTCGATCTTCCCATCCTCCTTTGCGAGATGTGTTCTTTAAATGCATGCGTGAAATAATAGTTGAATACACATCTTATGGATTAATGGATTAAGTTCTATAACCATACAATCTCCTCTCCATGTTAGAAGGCGCTACTTACTTGTATTAACTAAAAACATTTATGAAAAACAATTTTTGTCAAAAAAATTATGGTTTAACAGTGAAGACAATGGTATGGCATGTCATCAATAAAATTAATTTTTTATAAATATGTAAATAAATAATTAAAGATAAGTACAAGTTTTGAATGATTTTGACAAAAGAATATTTATATCAGAATATTTATATCATATTTTAACAAATTTAAACATAAATTATATTTTAAATAATTCATTTTCACTTATACCAATAAATCATTTTCACTTATATAAATAAGATGTTTCTAATACTTCACCTTTCCAAATCAATTGTAACATTTTTGTTTTATATATGATTAATTATCTAAATTGAATTAATAATGGTAGTTGTTATCATTTTTGTTGTTAGTGTAATGAGAAAAACATGAACCAATGGCTTTTATAGCATTTGTTGACCTACACCAAACAGTTTTTATTGACTTTCATCAATCAACCAAGTCTACATATTCCTCTTAAATGGAGGAAGATATTATTATTATTGATTTAAATTGTGAGAGAGAAATCATAATCTTACTTGACCAATCAATGAAGCTTTTAAATCAATAAAGTTTTTAATGACTAGAGTTCTTTCAGATTTTTTTACAATTAAAGCTATGTAAACGTTTCAAATAATTAGTTGGATTAGTTGGATTATCTTCAGGACCAATCGTATACAGACATATTAAAACCAAACTCAGCTAAGATGAAACCCTAAAATAAAACTTTAAAATAAAACCCTAAAGGCTAATATAATAATAATATATATAAACCCTAAAGCCAGGATGAATAATAATATATAATAGACTAAATAATAACATATAATAGACCTGATATATTTAAATAATTCGTAATATAAAACCCTAGATAAAGGCTAATATAATAATAATATATCATAAACCCTAAAGTCATGATGAATAATAATATATAATAGACTAAATAATAACATATAATAGACCTCATATATTTAAATAATTCGTAATATAAAACCCTATATATATTGTTTTAGTGTAAATTAATGCATTAATTATATAGAAAATAATAATATGTTAGGTTATAAACTAAGCTCTAAAACTATGATAAATAATAATATATATTAAATTAATTATTTATATAATAAATAATAATATAATAGACTATATAATAACATATAAAAGACTTCATATATTTAAATAATTCGTAGTATAAAACCCTAGATATATTGTTTTAGTGTAAATTAATGAATGCATTAATTATATAACAAATAATAATATGATATGTTATAAACTAAACTCTAAAACCATGATAAATAATAATATATATTATATTAATTAATATAATTTATATTAAGATTTAAAATAACTAGTTGATATATTATATATATATTTTGTTTGTTAGTTTGTCCGTGATCTGTGGGACTAACTTGTGGCTAAGAAACCACGACTTAGGGGCATTTAAGTCGTCAAAATCACCCGGGGATCGCACCTGGCCTCAACCACACCAACCCTTAACATGGATGGATTTTTTGTCCCCACAGATTTCGAACCGATGACTTTAACATCACGGAGTGGCTTAACAACACACTCCATCATCGACTATCCTACACTTTGGGGACTAAAAATTTGAAGGACACGGGGGTGGGCTTTGATCCACTTATGTGTGCATGGGTCACGATACCATTTAATATGGTATCTCTGGGTGCAACCACACGTTTGACCACTACCTCAAGGTGTCCCCATGGCTTCAGGTAAAGCCCTCACGAGAATTGAACCTTGCCCAAAGGTGAAAAACTCCTCGCTTTCCACCATTGGATCCAACCCCTTTGGGCAAAAATTTGAAGGACATAGCGGCGGGCTTTGATCCACTTATGTGTGCATGGGTCACGATACCATTTAATATGGTATTTCTGGGTGCAATCACACGTTCGACCACTACCTCAAGGTGTTCCCATGGTTCCAGGTAAAGCCCTCACGAGAATTGAACCTTGCCCAACAGTGAAAAATCCTCGCTTTCCACCATTAGATCCAAGCCCTTTGGGCGAAAAATTTGAAGGACATGGGGGTGGGCTTTGATCCACTTATATGTGCATGTGTCACGATACCATTTAATATGGTATCTCTGGGTGCAACCACACGTTCAATCACTATCTCAAGGTGTTCCCATGGCTCCAGGTAAAGCCCTCACGACAATTGAACCTTGCCCAATGGTGAAAAACTCCTCGCTTTCCACCATTGGATCCAACCCCTTTGGGCTAAAAAATTTGAAGGACATGGGGGTGGGCTTTGATCCACTTATGTGTGCACGAGTCACGATACCATTTAATAGTTGATATACTATATATAAAACCATAGGTATATTGTTTTAATTTAAATTTGTTTTTTGTATGAATCGGGAACTTCGCAAGCATGAGGCACGTGTAAATGGGGGTGAGAATTGAACATGAGACCTCTTTACATATTTCCTTCCATTTACATGGCACTTGTAAGTCGGTCTACACCCGCGAGTTGTTTTAATGCAGATTAATGTACTACTTACATAACAATTAATATTGATATCATAAAGTAAGCTATAAAATAAACAATGTAATATACTAATACAATCACACCAATCTTATCAATACACTAAGTTTTTACTTATATAGTATATTCAACCACTAAATTTTAATATATAATATATTAAATAATAAAATAGGTGGTAAACTAAACAATGTAATTATAGTAGTATACTAATATACAACTTAAGTGGTAATCACACTTGGGCTTTTGGAGCTTCGCTCAGGATTTAGGGTTTCAACAGCCGATCGCCCCCTGTCATGGCTTTTGGTTTGGGGGAGAGAGATCCCCCACAACCACCTCCGCCTCCGGACCTCGTCGCTTTCTAGACCCTCCTGTTATCTTACACGAAAGTTGCAAAAGGGCACCCCTAGTCGCGCTTTGTTAAGAAGCTTGATGGAATCCCGAAGGTCTTTGTCCATTCCCCCTCTGTTCACTTTGAGACTGGTTGAAAATGGATTGATCAGAAAATTCATGAGACTCTGGCCCTCCCCAAGATTAATGGCGCAATGGCTGGATCAAAACTGGAAAAAAACGATAAAAGGGTAGTTGTCAACAACTTTCTGTGGTAAGGGATTCTATGTCTTCCTTTTTGAAAATAAAGCCGATAGAGATTTGATATTTAGAAATGGTCCATACTTCATGGGCACCAGAGGGATGTATTTAAATCAATGGACTCCAGAATTCAGCTCAGAAAATGATATCCCCTCTGATGTTCCAGTTTGGGTCAGGATACCCTTCCGGCCTCTCCACTGTTGGAATGACGAAACCATAAAAAACATTGGAAATGTGCTCAGAAGGTTCATCGATTAGGTTGAACCACACAACGAATCACAATCTTGTGCTCCTCTCTGTGTAGAAGTAGATCTGGAAAAAGGACTTCCAGAGGCAATCCAACTAACCCTAGATGGGTGGTCATACATTCAAACAGTCAATTATGAACAACTTCCATTTAAATGCAAATCCTACCATGAGTATGGACATTTCGCCAAAAAATGTCCCAAGGCATCATCAGAGAACCCCGAGAACAAAGCGTCAGAGCAATGGAATCCAACCAAAAGAAAGAAAGTGACAAATAAATCAGGAGTTCAGTCGAAGAAAAGAAGAGCCAACACCAGACCATCCTCACCGATCAAGGGGAAATCATCGTTGCAAAACAATAATGAAGCAGAAAGCAGCAAAAATAGGTATGATCCTCTTGAGAATCTAGAAGCAGAAATGATTCACTTGAAAGAAAACATAGAAGAGATACATAGTCAACAAACTCCATATACAGACCCTCCATCGCTTCAAAATGAGCCTGATGCCCCACTACTCATGGACCCCTCCCATGGGCTGGAGGATGAAAGCTAGGAGGACTCGGGGGAGGAATTGGACATGGAACTCTTAAAAATGAGTGCCAAATCCTCGAAAGAAGGAACGAAAACCAATAGAAACAAAAGGGAAAAAGTTGCAAATCAAGACAAAGAGCTAGGAACCCAATCAACATTGGAAGAAGTCCTCAAAAAAGAAGGGAAGAGTGGAAAATCCCCAACAACAAAAGGACAGTCTCAACCCACGAAAGGGGGGAAATCAAACATGCTAGTAAATAATGAAGGTAGTCTCTTGGAACTGTAGAGGATTGGGACAAAGGGGAAAAAAAGAAGCAATGGGAAATTTAATCAATACAGAAAGGCCACATATCCTCCTAATCTAGGAGACCAAAATGTAGGGTACTGAAGCCCTGCGAGAAATGAAGTAAATCTAGAAAGCAATTTATGGAATAGCTCTAAATGCTAGAGGAGCGTCAGGAAGGATTTGCACAGTCTGGAACACTAAAATCTTCAGGGAAGAACAAAAGTTAGAATCATCCCACTAGATGTTGGTACATCTCAAGCATCTACAAACATGTAACATCTATCCTATCTGTAATGTTTATATGCCTAATAACTATTGGGAAAAAATAGAATGTTGGGAGTCCTTAATGAAAATCAAAGAAGCTGGAATACACAATAACTGCATTATAGGAAGAGAATTCAACACAACTTTGCACCAAAGGGAAAAAAAGGAGGCTCTATAGTAAGGGACCCGTTCAGGGAATATATGGAATATCTGATCTCGGAGCTGGATCTGTTTGATGTCCAACCCTCTAAAGGGAAATACACTTGGAGCAATAAACGCTTAGGGCTGGGACACATTGAAGCTAGACTAGACCTCTTTCTCATCCACAACTCTCTCCTCCTACTTCCTCTCAACATATCCTCCCAAATTATTCCTTGGGGAATATCATATCACTGCCCAATAGCTCTCTCCTTTGACAAAGAAAAAAACCTAGGTTCCATTCCCTTCAAATTCAATCCCCTTTGGATGGACTCACCAAACTTCCTCCCCATAATCACCTATGTTTGGTCAAACTGGGTGGATGGAACCCTGGTCTATATCTGGAAACAAAATCTCAAAAGGACCAAGCAAGCAATCAAGGAGTGGGTAAAAGCCTCCCCCCACAATACAAGAGAAGAAATTGAAAGGTGCAAAAAGAAGCTAGAAGATACTCAAGAAGAAATGGAATCAAACATCATTCAAAATAGACATTTATTACAGGAGAAAGAACATTTTCAAAATTATATGAGAGCGCTCCACAAAGAAGAAAAGGAGTGGAGACTCAAATCTCGAGCCCTGTGGCTTCAAGCAGGGGATAAAAATACCTCTTTCTTCCATAAGCAAGCCAAAACTAGACAACATAGAAACACAATGGAGGAAATAAAAATAGCCTCAGGAACACGAATCAACTCCTTTGAGGAAATAAAAAAAGCAGCATCCTCTCACATTATAAAGCTTTACACAAAGGAAGGTGAAGACAACAAAGATCAGAGCTTACAATTCATAGAACACAACCCACAAATGATAAAGGAAGAAGATAATAAAGAGTTAAACAAGGTGGTTACAGGGGAGGAAGTCAAAGCAGTTCTACATCAATTTGATCTCGACAAATCCATCAGGCCTGATGGATTCACTTTACACTTTTATAGGAAGTGTTGGGAAATAATTAAAAAATACCTAATCCATATGATAAGATTTTTCCAAACAACCTGCAAGATGGGAGGCGCAACCAACACCTCCTTTTTAGCCTTGATTCCTAAGGACAAAAACTAGCTCCTTTGATCGCTTTCTCCCAATCTCTCTTTGTAATGTCTCATACAAAATTTTAGCAAAAATCACAGCAAACAAATTAAAACATTTGCTTCCACGTCTCATACTTCCCAATTAGGGGGGCTTCGTGGAAAAAAGACAAATTTGGAATAATATAACCCTAGTGCATGAAGCAATCCACACCAATGTTAATAACAAAGAAAAAGGGGTGATAATCAAAATTGATATGGAAAATTCCTTTGATCAGGTAAAGCATGAGTTTCTTTATTAAGTTTTAAAGAGTTTTGGGTTCAATCACTCTTTCATTTCTTGGATTAGGGCATGCATATCAACCCCCTCAATAGCCCCCCTGATAAATGGGCACCCAAATCCATTCTTCCAAGCCACAAGAGGGATACGACAAGGATGTCCGCTTTCTCCAATGATGTATGTCATTATGGAAGAAACTCTAAACATAATACTTGAGCATGAAAGAGCTACTAGAAACATCCTTGGATTGAAAATAGCAAGGGGAGTAAGAGGAATAAACAACTCCCAGTTTGTTCATGACACCCTTTTGTTAGGAGGAGCGTCTCAAACTATGGCTTGCCGATTCAAACTGGTTCTTGACCAATATGAAGCAGCCTCAGGAGGAGTCATAAATAAGCACAAAAGTCAAATATATTCTTGGCACACAAAAGCAAGTATAATGGTAAGAATTGCGAATATTATAGAGTTATCCTTTTCTATAGATTGGAAATACTTCAAGTATTTTGGCACTCCTATCGGCATAAAATCCTTGCCTGGGGAGGCTTGGCAAGTGATCTTCCAAAATCTCAAGGATCAATTCGAAGTGTGGGGAGAAACTTGGTTGAACCCAACCGGAAGGGTGGTCTTGATAAAATCAGTCTTATCTTTGTATCCAATTTTTCAATTCTCAACCCTTCATGCTCCGGTGGGAATAAAAAAAGAAATGGCCAATCTAATCAGAAAATTTCTTTGGAAAGGGAGAAAAGACAACGTGAAAAACCTCCATATGGTCAACTGGTCTACTGTATGTGCCTCAAAATAAAAAGGAGGATTAGGGATTCAGGATCCGGAAAAGGTCAACATAGCCCTGGGGAAAAACTTATATGGTGCTTAATCACTAGAGGTAAACATTGGTGGAAAAAGGAAATTTTCTACACATACCTATCAAAAAATCGAAAGAGGTGCATGGAAACAACCACATTCAAACACATATGATCCCCTATTTGGAATCTCATCCGAGCCTCTTTTCCGCTCATACAAAATCACCTCAGATGGAGTCTAGGGAACGGTAAAGAAATCAAAATTTGGGAAGACCAATTTTCAGATAGGGAAAAATTGTCTTGTATCACCTCTTTAGACCCCTTCAGAATTTGGCTAAACTCCAAAAGGAAAACCACTCTCTATGATATCTCCGAGTGGAATATCAATGACACTTGGAAAGATTGGAACTTGGGAAAGGTACCTTCAAATATTCTCAATGTGTCTCATCAATTCCTCATGATTGTAAATGGATTTTCCCCAGTTCACCTCAATCAAAATGATAGTAGGGATTTGAAAGAAACAGGATACTCTATGAGGATGGGATATAAAATGCTCCTCTCCAACAACTTCCTCCCAGAAAAACAAGCAAAATGAAAAGAAATATTGAATTCGGATGGACTACCTAAGATCAAAAATTTTGGTTGGCAATTAGCTCATAACAAGCTCCTAACAGAGGAAAACCTACTCAAAAGAGGTTTTGTGGGACCCTACAGATGTGCCCTATGCAATCAATATTTCCAAAGCACTGAACATATTTTCCTCAATTGCAATTTCACCAAGCAAGTGATGCACATTGTCTACTCAGAATTAACAACCCAAATCTCTTGGTCGACAAGTTGTAGAAGTATGATCAGAAAATGGAGTAAATCCTACAAAGGCTCCCTTAACAAAAAACCAATCTTTCGTCGCACCTGGAAGGCCTCATAAAATATTTGTGTTGAAAGATCTCGCTGGCAAGAAATAAAATCATCTTCAAGGAGAAGCCAATTCCCCCCCCCATAGTCGCAACCCATGTGATCGACAAACTGGGTGAGTTCCCCTCTTCTCGAAATATCAAAACACATGCAGGTAACTCTTTGATAGAAGAAGAAGAAAAGTGGCTGGCGAAAATAAATCTTCCCACCATACATCCCTCAACTTTTCCACAAAAATCATGCTCGCAACTTCATTATTCTCAGCAAGACTTCAATAAATGGCTAAAGTCTCAAGACAATCACGTCCTTTGTTTCGATGGTGCTTCAAAAGGAAACTCAAGGGAGGCAGGTGCGGGAGGGGTTTTGTACATCCTTAGAGGAAAAAGGATGCTAAACTACTTCTGCAATCTGGGTGTAACCACCAACAACATGGAAGAGGCCTACGCGATGTATCAAGGAGTGCTCTTAGCTCATAAACAAAAACTTAGCAACATCATCGTAATAGGGGACTCAAAAAACACAATTTGACACTTCATCAAAGGGAATGCCCCAAAGAACTCCAAGATGAAAAGAATCACAGAGAGGATCAAAACACTCTTATCCTCATTTCAAGCCTCCTTCTATCATGTCCCTTGCGAAAACAATAAAGAAGCGGATGGACATGCGCAATTAGCAATCAGAAAAGCCCTGGGTCATATGGAAATGTTGGGGAGACACCTTTTTTAGCTCCTCCCTAATGAAGTAGTCCCCTCTCACTGTAGCTCCACCTGGCGTCAGTCTTCCCTCGACACAACAAATGGAAGAGGCATGCAGCAAACATAACGTCATATATGGGGAGGCGAAGTACTCCCGTATCTCCTTGCTCATGGGAGGCTGCAAGCAACAAGGTGCTCACATGGATAAGTCAGATCACTCTGCATTCCTCCTCCATGGGAACCCGTCGTATTAGACCTTCCATGACTGCAAAGCAGCGTGCAACATCAACTCCGCCATAACTCCACTTGAGGTGAGGGAAATCGAAAGGAACTACATCATGATCCACTGCAAGGGAATGCATGCAGTACATGTTGCTCCAAAGCATGAGAGACATAATTCATGAGTTTGCATGACAATGGTGGCATTCATGCATCATAGATTCTGCTTGCGAAGATAAATTGGAAGGCAAACTCTTGATTCACAGCCTCAACCAGCCCCACTAGAATTCAGTAGATTTGAATACAACAACGAAAGAAGAAGTGCAACGCCCAAGCTATACAAGATTTAGTAATTGGACCAGAGCAAGAGGGAAAAATCCAGGCAACGTTGTAAGCACCAACAATAAAGGAAGAAGCAACAACAGAGGAAGCATC
>JASDQU010101105.1:313042-353305 GCA_032191745.1 Picea mariana
TGTAGTATAAGGACAGAAAGTGGATGCCCGCGCCCAGTGAGAAGTTAGGGCGCGGGTTGCTTGTTTTAAGTGGTTTTTTGAGGATTTGCTCAGCATGGTTTTGGCTAGGAAGAGGCATGATTTGGCCTGATGCTAGGTAAACCTGTATAGTGCATTTTAGGGTTATAACAGATGGCTCTCACTTGGAGGCCGGTATACACTCATCAAATTTTTCCTGGAAGGATAGCTAGTTTATTGGATGGCTCTTGCAGCCATTCCTGCTACAATTCTCACCAAAATCTGCCAATTGACATACAAATTCCTTTGGTTAGGTTGCTCAGACCACTCTCGACAACACCTCTGCAAATGGGAAGTTTTGTCAAAACCCAAACAAAAAGGCGGTTGGGGGATTCATAATTTATTTCTCTTCAGCCAAGCTCTTGCAGCTAACTCCCTCTAGCGTGTGTTGACCATTCCAAGCATTTGGCAATCAATTATAAAAGACAAGTACCTCTCACAACACACAGTCTCTAGTTGGTTTCTTTCTGATTCATATATCACCAAGGCATATTCTATATTCTGGAAAAATTTAAATAAATCTAAACATTGGATAACCCACTGGCTATGTTGACAGCCAAGATTAGGTCATTCCATTGTCCTTAGGCGCGACCGCATCCTTCGTATGGGTGACTTCAACACTTTGCCTCCTCTGCTGATTACTCATCTGCACAATAAAAACGTATGTTACTTATACAAAGCCAGAGACYAATCCTGTCCGCTTTTCTCTCCTAAAAAGTGGCTATCCAGCGCTTCTCTGGGCCTCAACGCAGAGCTTGCCTTATCTTGGAATGCCTTCTATACGAACTTAGCACTATCGGGTATCATTTTAAATGACTCCGATGACCAGCTCATGTGGTGGGGGGGAGATCACTMTGGAAAACTCACAGTATAGAATATTTATACAACCATTTCAAATTCTCTCGGGCACAATAACACCAGAGGCTGAAGAAAACACCTTTGGACATGGTGCCTACCTACCAAATTAAAATTATTCACTTGGCTCATGATTGAATACAAATTGAATACAAGGGATATCCTTCAAAGGAAGGGCTGGATTGGGCCAAACATTTTTCTTCTCTACCTTATTGAAGAAGAAACATCGGATCATCTATTCATCAAGTGCCCCTACACTAGAAAAGTTTGGGACAAAATTGCTTCCATTTTAAAATTTAAAACTACTTGGGACAGGCCTACACTTGCGGACTAGTTTGAACATTGGACTCACAGGGAGCATAATCTAAAGAAGTTGCCTTCCCTAGTTTGTTGTTCCATTTGGCTGGACATAAACTTAATTTTTTTTTTTAAAATGGGACTCCATCTATTAACTCTACAACTTACAAAATGCTTGGTTTACTTAAAACCTGGACTACTACCCACACTGGAAAGCAATGTTTATAGATTAAAAAGAGGGCTCCTAATCTAGAGGACACACCTACAGGTTGGTTTGATGGAGTAGCGCTATCAAATGGCACTCAAAGTGGCGCTAGAGGATTGAGTAAACTCATAAAAAATACATCCTATAGATGGACCTTTAACTGTGGTCCAGGCACCAACGCCAGGGCATAATTATTGGGTGCCTAGGCCATGCTCTACTTGGCTTCTAGAATCCACATTGAAACTCTTCAAATTTTTGGGGATTCAAGAATAATCATTGAGTGGTTGAACAACATGGGCGATCTACAAGCCATCCCCCTTCTAGTTTGGAAGGACATAATCCGACTTCTCCTACCCACTTTAAAAAAACTCAACTTTAATCATATCTATCGAGAACATAACAAATTAGCAGATCAATTATCCAAGATAGCTCTTCAAAAAAAAGCGGGAATTATAACATACAACCTCTGGTTAGATGGCCATGAGGGCCCTCCACACTTTCTAACTCTTTTTAAGATCCTCTTTCCATCTTAGCAGTATTTTTTGATCTGAATTTTGAAGACTTTTCCCTAGCTGATGTAGCACTGAAGATTCTACTGTTTTTCTTTATTTACTGGGGTTATATCCCTCTCATATACTTGTATCCTTCTCAAACTCTTAGCAGTCCTCTTTCTCTTATTATAAACTTTCCCCCTATGTTGGTCGAGAGACCACTAAAGGCGAAAGTTAATATGACATATATCAGTTATTAGCTAAGCATTGTAAATTCTCTGTATTGAGAACACATTATATAATCAATATAATAGAGAATTTTTCCCTTTGGCAAAAAAAAAGTACTAATGCTATACTAGAGAAATAAAATAATAGGAGACCCCTAAATCTATGAACCATTAAAAATATAAATAGAAAAAGGAGATCCAAAGAGGAGGAAAGCGTCAAACTTGATTGTTCAAACCTTATCTTCTACGGTCCCTTAGTTGGTTTATCAAGATGAAACAAAAGCTACTTACCTCAAGGTCATCGTATCTATTCATATTATTTGGGTGCTTGATTATTTTAGGGGGATCTCTAAAGCGTCTTTTGTAGTAGTGGTCTTCTTTTGCGAGGATTTTGGTATCCTCAAGGCACATATGATGCTTGGTTTTAAGAGAATGTTCTACCAAGGCTGAGGTGTGAATGCGGTAATTTCTAATGTCTACTTCATGTTCCTTAATCCTTACCTGAAACGATCGTCTAGTCTCTCAAATGTAACATTTTCGACATGAAAAAGAGACCTTGTAGATGCCTTTCCCCTGACGATGGTTTGTAGGGTCTTTTATGAACTTGATTATTTGTTTGATAATTATCAGGGGCTTGAAGGAAGTTGTAATTTCCTTTCTTTTCAAGACCTTTTCAATCGGTGACCCCAACATGAAGGTTTACCTTCCCTACATCAGTGGAGTCACAGATTGCGAATAAAGAAAGGAAATTACAACTTCCTTCAATCCTCTAAAAACTACCAGACAATTTATGAGGTCCGTAAAAGACCCTATAGACCATTGTTAGGGGAATGCCATCTACAAGGTCACTTATTCATGTGGAAAATGTTATATTGGAGAGTTTGGACGATCGTTTCAGGTAAGGATTAAGGAACATGAATCAGACAATAGAAATGAGCGCATTCGCACCTCAGCCTTGGCAAAACATTCTCTTAAAACCAAGCATCATGTGTGCCTTGAGGATACCAAAATCCTCGCAAAAGAAGACCACTACTACAAAAGATGCTTTAGAGAGGCCCTTGAAATAATCAAGCACCCAGACAATATTAACAGAGATGGTTGCCTTGAGGTAAGTAGCTTTTGTATCTCCTTGATAAACCAACTAAGAGGCCCTAGAAGATTAGGTTTGAACAATAAGATTTGACACTTTCCTCTTCTCTATATCTCTTTTTTAATTTCTATTTTTAATTGGTTCATACTACTAATTCTTATTTAACTTTATATTATTATATATTTATTAAAATTTATATTATTATATATTTAGTACATTAATCTACGCTATAATATATATTATAGTATAATACCCCTTCTCTATTATATTAATATTTATTATATATTCACTACATTAATTTACGCTATAACAATATATCTATGGTTTTACATTATATTAGATAGTATATCATGGACTATATAGCCCGAGTGGGCATAATGGTTAAGAACATGTGTTTCCTCCTAAGAGGTCACAAGTTCAAATCCAGAGAAGGATAAGGTACGCATACCTCCGTAAACTTTACCAGTCAAATCGTTGGGCAAAGGGAGTCTCATACACCAATTTAGTATTTGATTTGATTGTGACCTTAAAAAAATAGATTAGATAGATATCATGAACTATTTAGATATAACATAAATATTTTAGGTCTTAAGTCTACTTTCTATTAAGTACTATTTATTAAATATATTAATTCTTAGTGTTTTAATATACTACATATTAATTACTTTATTTTATATATTAATACTTAGTGTTTTGAATATACTATATAGTAAATACTAGTGTATTAATAAGATCAATGTGATTATGATATAAATACTTAGTGTTTTGAATATAATATATAGTAAATACTAGTGTATTAACAAGATTAGTGTGATTATATTAGTACAATCATATACATCTTTACGATATTATTGCAGTGTTTAGTTTATGGCCTACTTTATTATTTAATATATTATATATTAATGTTTAGTGGTTGAATAATATAAGTAAAAGCTTAGTGTATTAATAAGATTGGTGTGATTGTATTAGTATATTACATTGTTTATAGCATAGTTATGATATTTATATTAAGTGTTATATAAGTAGTGCATTAATTTACACTAAAACAATATAAGTTATTTTTAAATAGTATATCAATGAATTATTTTAGATCTTATTGTAAATTATCTTAATTAGTCTATTATATATTATTAATTATCAAGGGTTTAGTTTATAACCTACTTTATGATATATTATTATTCGTTATATAATTAATGTATTAATTTACACTAAAATAATAAAATAATATATCTAGGGTTTTACATATTATATCAAGAATTATTTAAATATATCATGATATTATTATTATTTTTGTTATTGATAATTCAATCCATAATTTATATTATCTGAGAAACAAGAAGTTATATAAATCGGTGCCTAGTTGGCCACTTGGGAAACTTGACGAGGTGCAAAATAGGAAATTCAATCGGCCCTGACAGACTTTAAGTTCAAAAAATAAAACCAACGACACTTTGCCAAAATCATTGTTTACCAACCTATGCATACAAGTTCTCGGACCTTGTCTATGCCTATACATTGGTGGGGTTGTCGCCCTACACCTATCTAAGCTATTGAGACGAAAAAACAAAATCTAAAACATGAATTTTATTGAATTGGACCTGGAGGCTCCTCAAGAGGAGGCACTGCATCATGCGAACCAGTGTCCATGTCGTGACTCAATCCAACACCATCCACGTTCATGCTCAAGAGACGATCCACTTTCTTGTTGATCTGCAAAAGCTCCATTTGCATTTCATCCATTCGTAAACATATTTCCTCATGAGCCTCATTGTGTTCTACAAGCACCTTTCCCATCATCGTTTTAAGCAATGAGTATACATCCATCGTTCTGGTATAGAAGGTGGCATGCTCTCGGAAAAAACCCGGATCTGGAATCCACTACCCAATCTCAACATCGACTGTAGCATGGTCAATAAACCTACGAAGGACACGGATTTTGGCCTCGGTGAGGTCGAACTCTGCTCTAATGTGCGGGGGAGTGTGGGCTTCGTAAGCCTCAATAGTGGGGGAAACGGTGGCCCTAGTGATATGCTCAAGAACCCCATCTCTTCTACTGCAACCACTTTGACGCTGTCCCCTGCGAGGCATGGTATAGGTGAGGACTTCATAGATAGGAAAATAACCAAGAGCCAAAGAGTGGTGACACAACGTGGTAGTGAGACAGGTGAGATGCAGAGCTGAGGTGAGATAGGAAGGCAACCAAAGAGTATGGCTATCGAAGTGAGAGGGAGTGCTCAAATTAACCTTCCTACGGAGCTGAGAGTGGGGAGTAATGGCATCGAACGATGCCATTACTCTCTATGAGTGGTTGGAAATCATAAAAATGGCCGGAATAATGAACACATGCTTGATAATAATAATTCTCTTGCACGGGGTTATGTTTGGCGGTAGGGAGGAGTTAAAATTTTTGACATGAGCTCATGGAGGTGGCAACATGGATGCCATTAGAATGTACGATGTCGCCAAGTGTAGGGGGATTGTGTGGAGGTTCTTGTCGCCTGCTACACTTCCCTAACACCCCATCCAGGTGCTGGTGGAATTGAGATATGCTCTGTAGGGCGATGGTTTTACAGTCTTCCATCAGGGCTGAGGAGGGGGCGTTATTCCAGTTCCAAACCTGTTGGTTAGACTCCTAGAGAGCTTCTGCATTGGCGAGATGATCAACAAGTTTTTTGGTTGTTCTTCTCATGTGAGAGGGGATGAGGATATCAAAGTGGCAAAACATTGTGTGGATATTTTCAAGACTACTTTCCAAGAACCAACTTGTGGAGATCTTTGAGATGTCTAAACCATTTTGAATTTTCCATAGCATGTGGATGACGATGAGGGAGTCTCCCTCCACAATTAGCTTTCACAAGTTGGATTGAATTGTAATGGAAAGACCTTTCTCCAATGCTTGAATGTCATCTCCATTGTTGGTGTCATGCCCAAAAAATTCTGTGTAAAGTGAAAGGAGGTCTCCAGTGTCATTGCGAATGGTGCCACCGTATCTAGCTAGGCCCAGGTTTCCTTTGGAGTCCCCATCAAAATTCAATTTTAGGTAGCCATTTTTTTGGGGGGGACCAAGTATCCAGGGTGGAAACAATTATCTTGTGGGGGTGCAGAGCAGAGTACCTGAAGAGCCCCTCAATGCCAAGGTTCTGAATAATAATGATGTCTTGAGCAACAATCGGCCAATCACTTTCATTCCAGGGGGCTATGAAAGTAGTTTCCTCAAGGTGATGTTTGATGCAGTTCCAAATGTCATTGATCGCAGTGATTTTATTTTCAAATATTCCCCGGTTCCTTACTTTCCAAAGTTCCCATAGAAAGAAGTCAGGGAAAAGCTGGCAAGAATGGTTGATGATGGGGTTGGAGAAAGCTTGGTCCCTCCATCTTGTGATGGTATCTATCACATTTTCCTATTTGCGATCGGATGATCGGAAAACCATGAAACTCAGGTCCCATAAAGTAGTGGCTACGTAACAACCATCAAGAAGGTGCTCCATTGTTTCTTCCGCATTATGACATAAAGAGAACCTACCTGGTCCTACAAATCCCCGCTTTAACAGGTTGTCCTATGTGAGAATCTTCTTTCGGGTGAGAAGCCAGAGGAAGAATGATACCTTAGGCCATATATATGGGCTCCATATTTTCCTCAAGATGTTCTGATGTTGTTGGAATGGTGCATTGATGGAAATACAATAGGCTTACTTGAGTGAGAAAGAACCAATGGTCTTATAGCCCCATCGTAAGGTGTCCTTGCCAGTTTTGTTTCTAATTTTTTTGTTACATAATTGATTCCATAATGTGCTCCAATTTAGACCATGCAAGAGGGATTGGCGGTATTCTGTAGGAAGACAAGTTTTCCATTTGTCATCTTGTTGTGGTGGGAGTCAATATTGATTAATGGTTACTTTTCGTTGTCTAAGCATATCCACATGGTGTTGTATCTCAATCTTGTTACTCAAGGCTGTATGTTGTTTCCAGGCATCATCCCAAAATAGGGAGTGTCAACCTCATCTTATATCCCAAAAACTATGTTGATGAATGAGGTGATTATTAGCCCAAGCTAAGTTCTAGATGGTTGAACCAGGGCGTGGCCCTTATAATCTAATGAGGTTGTGTTGATCAATGGCTGGGTAGTATTTTTTGTGCCATAACTTTCTCCATAATGACTCATAGATTTTCAACCATCGCCACCATGTTTTTTCCCCAAGGGCTCTTCTGAGAATGTTTGGATCTCTGAGTCCCAACCCACTTGAGTGCTTGGGTAGGAATAGTTTATCCCAATCCACTAGGGCCCACTTGCATTCTTTGTGAGCACTGCCCCATAGGAATTTGCGCTGAATATTCAGGATATCATTTAAGACCTTTTTCAGAGCTGCCATTGTTGAGAGGTGTTGGGTTGTTATATTCTTTGCAATGAAAGTCTAGTCTAGGTAGATTGACTGGCGATCAAAGGTCGAGGTGGATCAACAACAAGTCGAAAGTCAAGGGAGTCGACTAGGTAAAGTCAAAGTCAAATGTATCAACGACAAGTCAACCAAAAAGAGGTTGAAGTGTGGGCATGAGACAACCAACTAGAGACTCAATGTAGTTCGACTGGTAACTCGACTTGGAAGTTGACTGTAACAGAATCACAGGATTTGCGAGATTTGTAGCCAATGATATGCATGGATCTGTAACCATTTTTTGGGCACCAATATTTAGGGTTTTTCCTATTGTAAAGCCTATAAAGAGGCGTGTTGTAAGGTTGTAAAGGATAATGAAGGAATCATGTAATTCACTTATGCATGTTAATTCATGTGTAGATATAGGTTGTTGGTCATGCATATGTAAGCTGATTTGGATGTAGGGTTGTTCTTACGCAAGAAATAGGGTATGATGTCGATTGTGTCTTAGGTGTGGACCAAGGTTAGACATGTAACCTTTTATTTAGATTGAATAAGACAACAAGAGGGCATAACACTCAAAGGAATGTTGGTTTCTCCTGGTTAAGGCTTCCAGGGTAAAATATCTGTGTATTGTGTGATTGCTTGTTTCATTTACATTCTTGATTAAATTATCCTTCTCTTCTGCTAGGATTAGTGTGGAAGCACCCTGCATTTCCTGACATGTGGTATCAAAGCTTAGGTTTTCCATGACAAGTGAGTGTTCAGAGCGATGCTATTCTTTGGAGAGTATATCAGAGCTTGATTTTCCAATCTTGAATCTCAGAACTAAACCCTAGGTACAATAAGAGTCGTAAGTCATAAATTGTGCTAGAGGTTGTGGTAAATAATGATGAGTAGTTATAGAATAGAGATAGAAAAATTCAATGGCCAAATTATGAGCCTTGGAAGCTTAAAATGGAATATCTTCTTTTGGATCGAGAACAATGGACAACGATCTATCCAGGTACACAAATGATAGACATTTCGACGGAAGAATGGGAAAAACTCGAAAGAAGATAAATAAGTACGGTTCAACTTTGTCTTGAAGATTCAGCGCTGCTAAATGTCTCAGGTGAAGATTCGACCAAGAAACTGTGGGACAAGTTGGGAAGCTTATACCAGTCGAAATATCTGGTAAATAAGTTGTTTTTTAGAAATAAATTGTATCTTCTGAGGATGAGTGATGGTAGTTCCGTGACTGAGCATTTAAATGATTTTAACATTGTGTTAAGCCAGTTATCATCTATGGATATTAAGATCACTAATGCGGAGAAGTGTATCAGCCTATTATGTTCTTTTCAAGACTCTTGGGATAGCTTATTCGTGGATATTGGGAGTAATACAAATACACTAGTGCTAGAGGAAGTGGTTGCTTCTTTGCCATCGAAATAAATGAGAAGGAAGAACATGAAAGGATCGACCAAAGATGCTCTAGTAGTGAGAGGTCGACCGATAGAAAACGATAAAGGCAGATTCTATGGTAGAAAGTTCAAGTCGAAGGGTAGATCTAAATCCATGGTTCAGTCGATGCAAAGATGCTATAAATGCGGTAAAGTTGGGAATTATAAAAAGGACTATAAGTCAAAGGCAAAAAAATTTAGTGATGGATCTGATGAGAAGTAGTTGACTGAGAGAAAGACAACCTTGAAAAAAGGAGGTGATGTGTACCTGGCGTTGACCAGTACAAAGTTGGATCAAGATGTTTGGTTGATTGAATCACAAGCATCCTATCATATGACACCACATAAAGAATGGTTCTGTGAGTATGAACGATATGAAGGGGGTGATGTGTTCTTTGGGGACAACTTGACAACCAGAATCGTCAAACGGGGAAGAGTTCAACTGACACTGCAGGATGGGAGGGAAGGAACCCTTCCAGGTGTGCTACACATTCTAGGTTTGGCAAGAAACCCGATATCTATCAGCAAGATGAGTGATGCAGGTGCACATACTTTGTTTCAGAAGGATTCATGCAAGATGGTCAGAGGTGCGATGGTATTAAGGAGAGGAGTTCAGATTGGTACCCTATACAATTTGTTAGGGAATGTCGACTCGATTGGATGCAACATCATCGTTTCTCTTGAAATTGACTTGACTACGACTCGAATCAACTCAATGTCAACACAAATTGACTCGACTCGAGCCAAGTTGGTTCAAACTGACTTGGCAAGACATGATGAAATCAACCTGAACAGGTTATGGCACAAGAGAATGTGACACATTGGAGAAAAAGGACTTAGAGCTATGCAAAGCAAAGGTGTGGTCGAAGGCTTTCCTAAATGTGGTTTAGAAGTCGATTTTTGTGAACATTGCATATATGGAAAACAAAGTAGGGTGAGGTTCCCATATGGAGAGATAAGGGAAAATGGGATTCTAGAACTGGTGCATAGTGATGTGTTTGGACCAGTTACAGTGCCTTCACTTGGTGGATCCCTGTATTATGTCTCCTTCATAGATGATTTTTGCAGAAAGAAATAGATATACTTCGTGAGGATAAATCATAGGTTTTTGAGAGATTTAAGGAGTTTAAAGCTCTTGTGGAAACCTAGAAATAAAAGAGGATTAAAGTGCCGAGGATCGAAAATGGTGGTGAATTCTGTGGAAAGGAATTTGATCAGTTCTATAAGCAATGTGGAATAGAAAACCAAAATACCACACTATATACCCCATAGAAAAATGGGGTATCCAAGAGAATGAATAGAACACAAATGGATAAGGAAAGGAGCATGCTTAGTGGTGCTGGGCTCGCATAAGAATTCTGGGCGGAGCCAGTTGAGACTACAAGATATCTGGTAAATATGTCTCCTTCGTCGGTGCTAGTCGACACGAATCCAAATGAGGCATGGTCTGGTAAGAATCCTACGGTGGAACATCTCAAGTATTTGGCTGTGATGCATTTGTGCATGTTCCCAAGGAAAAGAGGAGCAAGCTGGACAAGAAGCCAGTCAAATGTATTTTCATCGGATATGAAGAAGGAATGAAAGGATATAAGCTCTAGGATCCTACATCAAAGAGAACAATGTACAATCGATATGTGTTCTTCAAAGAAGTAAGAGATAAATTCAAGCCTGAGGAAGTTGTTCAGACCGAGAATAATCCTGATATGATGTGGTTTGAACTAAGGAATGAAGAAGATGATTTAGATAAGTTGAATGAATCCGAGGAAGAGGTGGAACAATTGACTCCGGTAGTAAGGAGGTCAGAAAGAATAAGAAAACCAGTTGAGAGGTATAATCCACTTGAATTCTGTTCCACTTTTGTGCTAACTTCCATCGATGATGAGTCCAAGTTGGTCGGTGAGGCAGTCGACTCGAAAGAGGGTAAACTCTAGAAGGACGCCATGGTCGAAGAGATGGAGTCCTTGTACAAGAACGAGACATGGGATTTAGTCAAGTTACCTAGTGGAAGGAAGCCCGATGGTAGCAAGCGGGTGTTCAATAAGAAGATGAATGTCGTAGGACAAGTCGAGAAGTTCAAAGCTCAACTGGTAGCAAAACATTATTCCCAAGTCGAGGGAGTTGACTTTGTTAGTCACCATTAATTTTTTATTGTGTGAAATCGAGATTTCAGGATCTAGCGAGACTCTAAATCCATTTGGAAGCCTGGTAAGCTATGAAAGGGGATAAATATGGCAGGGAGAGGCTAAATCTGGCAGGAGCGCAAAGCTGATTAAGCCTGGTACACCGCAGATTGTGAGTTCTCAATATCAACGACCGATAATGATTTTGGGGGAAGAAGTTGCGCGGGGGTTAATTTTGGAGAGCGGGCCTGAAATTCAAACCATGGTTTTCGTTCGGGGCTATGTGGCACCACCAAGTGCATTTCAAGATGAAAATCAGGTTTCCTCAAACCACTTTCTCATGCCCCCAAAAAGCAGAAAACTATAAAGGGGCATTTTTGTCGTTTATTTTATTTTATTTTGAATGCTAGACCGTTAAAATCTTGGAACGACCACCATCTTTCAATTGCAGCTCAATAGTACACCAACTGCACACCATTTTCGCTCGTTTCCGAGTATTTTTAATCACAATGACATATCCCATCATAACCTCAATAACATAACAAGATCCTGTGGAAAATATTTTTTTATACCGAAATCACTATTTCACCTATCTCTGTGTCCAGGAGCAACTTGTCTGATAAAATAGTAATATGTATACCATTCCTTGAAGCAGTCTAGGCCACCATAGTCCCTTATGTTGTCGAAATTGCTTTCATGTTTCCCAAATTTATAGGTTGGTGTGCCGAACAATATTCCCATGAAGAAAGAGTCGTTGTGAATAAACGAGGGTACGAGGTCATGTGTAGGGTAGAGAGTCTGTCAATCTGAGAGTCCCTCAGTATACCAGAGTCCATTCCTGCCATTTATGAACCTTTCAATGAAGAAAATCTGATTAGGGTATATAGAGAATGTCCATCAGAGGTTCGAGATCTGTTTTTACAGACAATTATTAAACCTGGACATTTTTCAGAGGGTCTGTCTATGCTGATGAATGTGAATATAGTGGTCATTGAAGTCCAATGGGTCTGCTCCCTATTGATTCAAGTTTTAGGTCTAGACAATGACAAATATGTGTTTGAAGTAATGCTCGGTTTCCTTTTGACCTTTTTAAAATCAGAGTTTGGTCTGTCATTCCATATCAATTTTGACCAATTCCTAGCCGATAATATCCATAAATATCTAGTGAATTTTCGCTCTCTAAGACATTTCAGATACTACACCTATCTGTTGAGGATTTTCCTGGAAACCAACAAGAGAGAATTTATTGAAGCAACATTTGTGTCAACTGAATGTAAAAGGATTACATTGCTTATATTCATAAACAAATTCATGTCCAGAGTTTACAATTTGATTTTCAATACCAGACTACCTAGAGTTTTGGATGACATGAGGAGCTATCTCTAGACAAATCCAGAGAACAGAGTGGGGGATTGGGTACTATTCATGCACTCAACAACAATCTAGGTTTATGTTTGCTATGAATCCCCTTACTTGTTGCCTATTTTTCTGACTCCTAGAATCTTTGTCCTTGAATTCATCAGGCAGAGAATTATATCTTTGACAAAGCATTTCCCGAAGTTGCACAAAGCCTCCAACCTCAAGTTCCTTTTTATCATTGGCCCCTTCATTGTCAAAACCAGATCCTACTTATCTCAGGTTCAAGCAAAGCTTAAAGAGTTTGGTTTAGCACAACTACAAGGAATATGATATGATCCACACCAAATCATATCCAAGAGAATATTGATGAACAAACATGCCCCTTATGAGCATGAAGAGGTTGAGCGTTTTGATAAGCTAGAAAATCTAGAAGTCTGTGTTGATACGAAAGCACTATTGCAACCAACTCAAACACAACAGGTGGAGGCAACCCTGCAACAAAGTCAAATACAAAAAGCTCCTTAGAAACTGATAGTCAAAGTTCCTAAGATAAGTGTTTACAACAAGAGAAGAAGTTCAGAGGCCCTGGGCATCAGTGACCAACAAAATTCCCCAAAGAAGATGAAGATTAAACGGTCTCCACATATAGTGGATTTAGAAGAGGAAGAGCCCAAAGAACAAGTAAATCTAGATATGGTGGAAAGTGGTACTAGCATTGTAGAGGTTGAAAAGGAAAGCAAACTCCAAAGTGAAGGTAGCTCAAGAAACTTTAGCAACAAGAAATATGTCTTTGATAGAACATCCGAGGCAGTTTATAAATCTAAAGAATATTTAGCAAAACAATATGCTCAGAAGGGAAACATAGCTTTGGGTGAGATAAGGGATTTAGTCCCTGAACCGAAAAATACTTCTTAGCATAAATATTCTCTGTTCATGGTAAGGGATGTTGAAAATAGGACGTTTAACATTGCAGTTGCAGATGAAGACAAAGTCTCTGAGATAAAGATAATATATGACAACATTAGTGCTCCAGACAAGGTAAAATTCCATAAGCATACTAGTGATATGTTGTATTATGATTACTTGAATTTAAGCTTGAAGAACTCAAAAATGTCATCTTATGCAATGAAATTGGAAGGATAGTTGAGGCAGGAAAAAACATCTAGCAGGGCTTGGCAGAGTTAGGTCAAGAGATTGGAATCTAAAGGCCCCCAAGGGTTGAAATCCTCATTGGATGAGAAAGACATATTAATTCAAAGTTTGAAGAAGAAATTGAAAATGTCTTCTGCAAAGCATCCACAAACAACATAATTGGTTGCTCTAGAATAGGAAAAGGAAACACTTCGTCAAGATTCATTTGGACTAAAAAGCTAGGGTGCTGCAGCTAGAACGAGAAAGGGTGAAATGGTCACAAGAAAAGACAAAACTGCTAAACAAATATGTAGCTGCAGCTGCTACTGTGGAAGTTGGGTCAAACACTGAAGGACTTGTCCAGTCTATGTCACAAGTAAGCTTGAAAGAAAGAGAAATCAAAGGGCTGAAAGGAAGCACAGAGAAATTGAAGCAGAAGATGTGGGAAAAGGATGAAAGAATGGATCAATTTCAAAGGGAGAATGAAATCTTGCAGGAAAGAATATATAAATTCAAGATGAGGTTAAGAGGCAAAGGCCTGTTGCAGGGGGCCAAGCATATCATCTGGGACTCTATAGCTACTGAAGTTACCAAGTTTAGAGTATATTTGAATTTAATTAATGATAAAGACAATATAGCCATCACAACCAGAAGCAGGTGCACTGTTGTGAATGGAACTCTAGCAAATAAACCATCAGAATGGGCCCAGAATGCCATAAATATACTCAATGTTGTTGCTACTGGAGACCTTCAGACTATTGGAGTTAAATACAAAATGACATTGATTATCTGGGCTAGGAGGGTTATTTCTAAACATAACCTGTTGAAATCAATCCAAACCAAGGCAACCCAAATGGAACAGAGTGTACATGAGTTCAAAGATTTGTTTGAAGAATTTTTTATCAAAGGCCTTCCATGATTTTGGGATGGAAAGGGAAAGTTCTATGATCAAGAAGAATACAATGCTCATTTGACTCAGTGCAGAATGGATCATTCCAAGTTCAAAACCCTAGAGGAAAATCTGAAAGGAGCTACTTTGGTTGAGCATCTAATTACAGATTTTGAAATCCTGAATCAATTCAAAACAGTTAAGCTGAGACTGTCAATCATGTCATATGCTTCCTTCATTGACCTGGAGATTTTGATAAAGGAAATGACAGATTATGATATCCCTCATGACTTGCAATGGAAGGAAATAATCAGGTTGGGTAAGACAAAATGCAATTTCCCAGGGCCTAGTAGATGATGGCCATATGTCACTAAAGATGGCAGATCATGTGGAATACCAGAGCATAACAAGTGGCAAAGAACAAGACTGAAGCACCAGAGGATCCAGAATCCGGGATCAAGAAACGTTTACCTATTGATCATTGTAATCGGTTTCAAAAGCAAAATGCTTCTTTTTAATCAGTTTCAAAACCTAAATGTTTCTTTGCAATCATTGTAAATGGTTTGAAAACCGAAACGCTTCAGTTTAATCATTGTAATCGGTTCAAACCGAAGGAACTCAACTTGTATAAATATTAGGAGTTCCAAATGTATTAGGGGTTGGTAGAAGTGCAAGGGCACGATTTTAGCTATCTGGAACTTGAATGTAATTTTCTGAAGTTGAATAGAATACACATGTAGATGTCTTGAAGTTTCCATGAAAAGATTCTAATGGTGGTGATATGATTTTTGTCTTCTCTTTTTGTATGTATTTCTTGTATTTTTGATTTCATTTTCACTTTCTTCTGTTTAAATTGGATATTTAAAAGATCATAATTCATCCTGTGATGCTCTCGGATTAAACAATTTAAAGTATGTTAAGTTCTTCCTAACTAATTCAGAATTCATTTATTTAATGCACTGATACAGTTGTATGTTTTTCCTTTCTTCTTACAATCTGCAAATTACAATTTATAACTCAAATTTATCACCTCATTTAGTCTTTATCCTCTAGAGAGTTCTACCGACCAGTCAGTGTTTCCATTCGTTTTTAGAAGTTTGACTCCATAGCCCTAAGTGTCCCTCCCCTTCCTTGCCAACAAAATTATAAAAAACCCTTCTAAGCAACAAAACCTAGCCATTGATTTGTTAAAGAAAAATCATCTGTTAAAGATCAAGTGACAGGAGAGATCCTTGTCTGAGATGAGCAGGCTAGTACCCAGCTCTAAAGTTGGTCTGTAGGTTGGTCTGTAGGTTACCTTTGTCATTTGTTTTATCAGTTGAACAAATTTACAGAGTGCTAACATTTTGGCACCGTTTTCGGAGATCGAAAGTGACATCTTCCCTGGGAAAACAACATCTTAAAGCTTCAGATTTGATTCCTGAGGGTGACAGTGAATCAAACACCTTATTGGCTGAGACTAAATTTACCCTGGCGACTCCATTATAAAGAGACCAGTAGCATAAAGTAGTTTGAGTAAGAAATTTTGGCTCCCAAGAGAATTCATACTAGAAGAAATCTAGACCCAGAAGCAATAATCCCTGTGTTTGATCCGGAGAAAATTGTACACAAATGAAAAGAAAGGCCAATAAGCCCAATTTTTTTTCTAGACATAAATCTATCTTTGCCCAAAGATGGAGTAAAAAGCATTGAAGACCTTGATTTTGATTTGAAATTTGAACAAACTCTGTTCAAAACTAGATCTGAATCCAGTTTGAATGAAATCATCTTTGATGAGAAGAGGTTCCAAGGTTTAGTTTCAACTGCCTCTATTAGACCCGCTGTGATTCCTACTCAAAACAATCAGCCATTTCAAGTTCTTACTGTAACCATGGCATCTAGGTTTCCCCTCCTTGTTCTACCTGCTTAGTTACATGATTTACCGTGGGAATATAATTAGAGGATTAAGTTGTATGATGTTGAAGGCAACGCGTCAGCCCAAAAACACTTAGACTGGTTCAATGATTTGGTGGACCTAGAAGAAGTATATTATGAAGATGTAAAAATGAGGCTGTTTGCATAAAGTCTCGCAGGAGAAGTCAGAAAATTGTTCAGAGCTCTCCCAATAGAAAGTATCCCATATTTTGAATTCTTTGAAACAAGTTTTCTTGCAAAGTGGGGTGACAAGAAAACCCCCCTTTAGTTGCTAACCCAATACAACAACATGAGAAGGTCACCTGATGAAACAATACAAGAGTTTTCAGCTAGATTTATGAAATTTTACAACTCAATTCCTACTAAAGTAAAACCTCCTCCTAGAGCTGCTCAACTTAGATATGTTGATTCCTTTGATAGTGATTTTGCTTTTTTGTTGAGAGAAATAAGATCCACTTCACTAGATGATATGATGAGTGATGCAATAGAAGTTGAAGTAAATATAATGGCTTAAGGGAAGATCAAATATAAATATGACAGAGACATAAACAAGGTCCAAGATAAGGCGCAACCTTCAACCTCACAGTCATCAGAAGAGAGGTTTGAGTTGATGATGAAGACCATGTAGAAACTCATGGAAATGATGTCTTTATATAATAATCCTAACACTAGAGAGTAGACTGATTTTCCACCCAGAAATCAAAGAAGACCAACAATTCCACAAATTAGACAAATATATTAGAGGAACCAGGGTGATCAACAAATAAGACCTCCTTTTCATAATAATTATGTAAATGAAAATTTTGATGAAACTTTTGAAGAGAATATGCATTGTTGTGATGGTGATGAAACATAGGTGTTTTTGACCAAAGAAGAACATGACCAGTTCATGGATGCAAATGATATATTCATGAAAGAGAATGATGAAAGGTTGTAAGTGGATAAGGATGACTACCATAAAGGACTGCAGAATTCCATCATGCAATTCCAAAAACAATATAATGTATAAAACAAAAAGGTTCTTACAAATCCTCCAAAGGGAAACCCTACCAAAGAATCTCAAAATAATACACCTTCTTTGAGTCATCCTAAGAAGGAATCTGTTGCAAAGGATGCCATGGAGAAAGGAAAGGAAAAGGAAGAACCTCCAAAGAAAGTACTTGAACCAAGAAAGGAGACAGTCATCAAAGAGGTAGAAAAAACCTCATCTTCTTTTAAATTTGAAAGTGAGATGGCCAAAGTTAAAATCTCTATTCCATTCAATGAGATGATAAAGAATAATGAATATAGAAATCAGACCATTAATATGCTCAAGATGGAAGAAACTTCTGATACTTTAAATATACAAGATGATCATCCTACCATCTTGTTTGCCCCACCTGTAGAGGAGAGTAGTGATGCTAATGAGGTGCCTCCTTTCTATGTTAGTATGAAGAATCATGATATGAATTTGCACAATGCTATGTTAGATTCAAGAGCATCCCATAATATGATGCCCAAGGTAGTCATGGACCAATTGGGTTTGGACGTTACAAGGACTTATAAAGACCTTTTCTCCTTTGATTCAAGGAAGGTGAAGTGCTTGGGCCTATTCAAAGATATGGTGGTATCTTTGTCTCAAATTCCAACAAAAAATATGGTCATGGATGTGGTGGTTGTTGATATCCCCCCTAAATTTGGCATGCTGTTATCTAGATCATGGGATGCAAAGCTGAAAGGGACCTTGCAAATGGATATGTCATATGCCACTATCCCTATTTTTGGCCAAGATAAGAGGTTGTACACATCATTTTTTCTCAAGTACATGGTCAGTAACAAAGCACAACCAAACAACCATCCCATTTACTCTATGGAGACTGAGATTGGTTCTTCCATTTTCTTTAATGATTTGAGTTTTGAAGAGAAGGTGCCAAAGACTGATATGAATACCAAAGAAAAATCTGATCAACAAACTTAGGAAAGTTCACATCAGAAAAACAGTGCAGAAAATGAAATGTGGAACATGAGATTTGATGGAGCTGTTGACAAAGAAGGAGCAAGAGCTGGTGTGTGGATTAACCCCCCCATATTGGCCACAAAAATTTGTTCTTACAAGCTTTCCTTTGATTGCACAAATAACATGGCTGAATATGAGGCATTAGTGTTGGGATTGAAGACTTTGAAAGAAATGGGTGCTAGGAGGATAGTTGTACATGTAGATTATGAGTTGATTATAAATCAGGTAAAGGGTATATATCAGGCAAAGCATCCCATATTAAGATCATATAGGAATATAGTGCTTGACCTTCTTGAAGAATTTCCAGAATATAGTCTTTCAATAATTCCAAGGGGGAAAAATCAGATTGCTGATGCTCTAGCTATTTCAAACCTCAGTTTTCAAAATTCCAATTTTTCCTAACATAGGATATGAGATTGAGGTCAAGAACAGGGCAACAGTTCTTGATAATATTAAGTACTGAAAGGTTTTTGAGGATGAAAAACAAGTAAAAAGTTTACTTAAGATGGATGGTGAATTTGAAATTTTGAATATTGATGAGGAATATTGTTATGAAGAAGAAGATGTAGCTGTTTTCGCAAATGATGATTATTTCAAGAATTAGATTGTTGGTAAGGATATAATGCAACTAAAAAATAACATCATTCCCAAAGGCTTGGTCCCATTAGAAAAAAATCTTTGACAACAATGATGTAGCCATGAGTCCTAAAATCACTGTAAATGATGGAGATGTTGAAGATTGCAACATTGGGACTCAGGAAGATCCCAAGATCATCAAGCTATCCAAGACACTTATCCCAGAGGTCAAGCAAAGGTATATCAATTTAATGAAATAATTTCCTGATGTTTTTGCATGGAGTTATGAAGATCTAAAGGTTTATGATACTAAGGTAATTCAACATGTGATTCCAATCAAATAGGATCATAAACCTTTCAAACATAAATTAAGAAAAATCAATCCTTTGCTGCTGCCCTTGATTGAAAAGGAGACAAAAAAGTTGTTTGAAGCCAAGATCATAGTGTCTCTTAGATTTTCTAAGTTGGTGGCAAATCTGGTACATGTCAGGAAGAAAAGTGGAGAGATCAGATTATGTGTGGACTTTCGAAATCTGAACATGGTATCTCTCAAGGAAAATTACCCACTACCTAAGATGGATCACATTCTGTAGAAAGTGGTTGGTTCTAAAAAAATATCAATGCTGGATGGTTTCTCTGGGTACAATCAAATCATGGTACACCCTGATGATCTTGAAAAGAGAACCTTTACAACACCATGGGGCATCTCCATGTATGCCAAAATCCCTTTTGGGCTCATGAATGCAGGAGTAACTTTCCAAAGGGCTATGGATATAGCCTTTGCTGATGAGAAAGATAAATTTATTGTTATTTACTTATATGATATCACTGTATATCCAGTTTCTAATGAAGAAGATCTTAAACATCTAAGGAAAACTTTTCAGAAATGTAGGAAGTTTGACATCTCATTGAACCCCAAGAAGTCTAATTTTGGCATGGAAGAGGGAAAGTTTCTTGGTCACATTATTTCAAAGGAGAGAATAAAGATAGATCCCAGCAGAGTTGAAGGAATCCTCAAAATTAGCACACCTAGAAGCAAGAAAGAAGTACAATCGTTCCTGGGGAAAGTAAATTTTCTAAGAAGGTTCATCCCTAATCTAGTTGAAATCATAAAGCATATCACTAACATGCTCAGGAAATGAAGTGAGATAAATTGGAATCCTAAAGCTAGAAAGTATTTTGAAGATATTAAAGTGGCATTGACCAAAGACCCAGTGTTGGCCAGTCCAAATTTTGCAAAAGACTTTATATTGTTTGCTTTTTCCTCAAAGCACACCATTGCTGGTGTTTTATTACAAAAAGATGAACATAACTTTGAAATGCATATAGCCTACTATAGTTGAACATTGAGGGATTCCCCATTAAAGTATGGTATCATGGAAAAATAGGTTTATGCACTGGTCAAGGACCTAAAGGAGTTTAGAGTTTATATCTTGCATTCCCATACCGTTGCTTATGTGCCCAATAGTTTTGTGAAGGACATTTTGACTCAGCTGGATACTGAGGCTAAAAGGGGCAAGTGGATAACTGTGTTGTTGGAGTATGACCTTGAGATTAAACCTACACAGTTGATCAAGGGGCACGGACTTGCAAAGTTGATGGCACAGTCAAATTGTGAACTCTTGGGAATTAATTTCATTGCTGATTTATCAACAAATTCAGAAGAAGAAAGGGTCCCTCATGTATCTCAAAAATTCCTTGACTCCCCATGGTATGCTGATATTATTTATGTGTTGAGGAATTTGCAGGATCCTCTTGAATTGAGTAAAACCAAGGCCAGGTTTTTGAAGTTAAAAGCAACAAAATTTTGGATTCTAAACCAATCTTTGTATTGGAAAGATCTAGGTGGGATCTTGCTGAGTTGTTTGCTGAAGGAAGAAGTAGAAAAAACCATCAGAGAGTTTCATAAATGTGATTATGGAGGGCACCATTATTGTAAAACTATTGTGCACAAAATATTGAGGGTAGGTTTCTATTGGCCTATCATTTTTTATGATGTTTACAAAGAAGTTTCAAGTTGTCATAAATGCCAAATTTTTTATGGGAAGAGGAAACTGCAGCCTTTGCCTTTGAAACCTATCTCGGTTGAAGCACCTTTTAGACAATGGGGCCTTGATTTCATAGGAGAAATTCATTCAAAGTCCCCAACTCAACATAAGTGGATATTGACAGCCACAGACTACTTCACCAAGTCGATTGAAGCAGTCCCCACAAGGCAAGCCATAGATACTGTTATCATTCAATTTTTAGAAAACAATATTTTGTCTAGATTTGGTTGTCCAATTAAAATAATTACTGACAATGCAACAACATTCAAGTCCAAAAATATGGAAAAATATTGCAATGATTACAATATAACTCTTGTCCATTTCACAACTTATTACCCCACGGTAATGGGTTGGCTGAGTCACCCAATAAAAGTTTAACCAGAATTATCAAAAAACTACTACAAGATAAAAAAAAGGCTTGGCACAATAAACTTATCCATGCGTCGTGGGCTGACAGGATCACTACTAAAAGGTCTATTACCACTTCACTCTTCCAGATTGTGTATGGCACAGAGGCAATTTTTCCTACTTCATTAGGATTTCCAGTGATGAGATTGCTACAAGAGAAATATGCTAAACCAGATGCCACTAAAAGGAGGACAAATGAACTAATCAATGTCCATCAAACAAGAGAAAAAGCTTTCAACAACTCTCAACTTCACCAAGATAGGATTAAAAAGGATTTTGATAGACATACTAAGGAAGATGATTTCAAAGTGAGGGATTTGGTGTTAAAATGGGATGACAGGAATGAAGACAGAGGAAAGCATGGAAAATTCGACCATCTGTGGCTGGGACCTTTCAAAATTGTGGCATACCATGGAAATAATGCATATCTGCTACATGAACATAATGGAGATCTCATTGGTGGGGGACCTATCAATGGCATGTTTCTTAAGCATTATCTCTCTTAAAAAAATTCTCACCCTTTCCATTTCATTGTATATAACCATTTATGTTTTTTAGTTGAAGCAATTGAAATCAAATCAACATAAATTGAAGCCCTAAGCGAAGGCCCTAAGTTTATGCTGAGTATAATTTGAATTATATGAACTAAGTTTTGTGAAATAGATGTTGATCGAATTAGTTGCATGAGTGAAATAAATCTCAATGGGCGGGCAGTTGGTATGCCATTCTTTGCTACCTCGCTGGGAGGATAACATCCCTAGTTGGAGCCCATGTTAGTCACCATGAAATTTTTGTTTTGTGAAATCGAGATTTCAGGATCTAGCGGGATGCTAAATTGGTTTGGAAGCTTGATAAGCTAGGAAAGGGGCTAAATATGGCAGGGAGAGGCTAAATTTGGCAGGAGCGCAAAGCCGATCGAGCTTGACGCATCGCGGATCGTGAGTTCTCAAGATCAACGACCGAGAATGATTTCGGGGGAAGAAGTTACGTAGGGGTTAATTTTGGAGAGCGGGCCCGAAATTCAAACCATGGTTTTCTTTCGGGTCTATGTGGCACCACTGGGTTCATTTCAGGATGAAAATGGGGTTGCCTCAAACCACTTTCTCATGCCCCCGAAAAATGGAAAAGTATAAAGGGGCATTTTTTTCGTTTATTTTATTTTATTTTGAATGTTGGACAGTTAAAACCTTGGCGCGACCACCATCTTTCAACTACAACTCAAAAGTACACCAATTGCATGCCATTTCCACTCGTTTCCAGGTATTTTTCATCACAATCATGGATCCCATCATAACCTCAGTAACAAAACAAAATCCCGTGGCAAATGAAGAAGCCCTAATTGACCGAGATTCATATATTTTTTATACCGAAATCACTATTTCGCCTATCTCTGTGTCCAGGAGGAACCTTTCCGATAGAGTAGGAAGATGTATACCATTCCGTGAAGCAATCCAGGCCACCATAGTCCCTTATGCTGTTGAAATTGCTTTCCCGTTTCCAAAATTTATAGGTTGGTGTGCCGAACATTATTCCTATGAAGAAAGAGTCGTTGTGAATAAACGAGGGTCCGAGGTCATGTCTAGGGTAGAGAGTCTATCAATCTGAGAGTCCCCCAGTATACCAGAGTCCTTTTCTGCCATTTTTGAACCTTTCAATGAAGAAAATATGATTAGGGTATATAGAGAATGTCCATCAGAGGTCCGAGATCTATTTTTACAGACAATTATTAAACCTGGACATTTTTAAGAGGGTCTTTCTTTGCCGATGAATGTGAATATAATGGTTATCGAAGTCCAATGGGTCTGCTCCCTATTGAGTCAAGTTATAGGTCTAGACAATGGAAAATATGTGATTGAAGTCATGCTCGGTTTCCTTTTGAAATTTTTTAAATCAGAGTCTGGTCTGTCAATCCGTATCAGTTTTGATGAATTCCTAGCTGATAATATCCATAAACAGTTAGTGGATTTTCGCTCTCTAATATATTTTAGATACTACACCTATCTTTTGAGAATTTTCCTGGAAACCAACAAGAGAGAATTTTCTGAAGCAACATTTGTGTCAACTGAATGTAAAATGATTACATTGCTTATATTCATAAACAAAGTCATGTCCAGAGTTTACAGTTTGATTTTCAATACCAGCCTACCTAGAGTTTTGGACAACACGAGGAGCTATCTCCAGACAAATCCAGAGAACAAACTGGGGGATTGGGTACTATTCATGCACTCAACAATAATCTGGGTTTATGGTTGCCATAAATCCCCTTACCTATTGCCTATTTTTCTAACTCCTAGAATTTTTTCCCTTGAATTCATCAGGTAGAGAATTATATTTGAGACAACGAATTTCCTGTAGTTACACAAAGCCTCCAACCTCAAGTTCCCTTTTATCATTGGCCCATTCATTGTCAAAACCAGATCATGCTTATCTCAGGTTGAAGCAAAGCTCAAAGAGTTTGGTTTTGCACAGCTACAGGGAAGAAGATATGATCCACACCAAATCATATCCAAGAGAAGATTGATGAAAAAACATGCCCCTTATGAGCATGAACATGTTGAGGGTTTTGATAAGATGGAAAATCTAGAAGTCTGTGTTGATACATAAGCAATCTTGCAACCAACTCAAACACATCAAGTGGAGGCAACTCTGGAACAAAGTCAAATACAACAAGCTCCTCAGAAACTGATAGTCAAAGTTCCTAAGATAAGTGTTTACAACAAGAGAAGAAGTTTAGAGGCCTTGGGAATCAATGACCAACAAATTTCCCCAAAGAAGATGAAGATTACACAGTCTCCACAGATAGTGGATTTAGAAGAGGAAGATATGGTGGAACGTGGTACTAGCACTGTAGAGGTTGAAAAGGAAAGCAAACTCCAAAGTGAAGGAAACTCAAGAACCTTTAGCAACAAGAAATATGTCTTTGATAGAACATCTGAGGCAATTTATTAATCTAAAGAAGATTTGGAAAAACAATATGCTGAGAAGGGAAACATAACTCTGGGTGAGATGCGAGATTTAGTCCTTGAAGTGGAAAAGATTTCTCAGCATAAATATTCTCTTTTCATAGTAAGGGATGTTGAAAAGAGGACCTTTAACATTGCAGTTGCAGATGAATACAAAGTATATGAGATACATGTAAGATATGCCAACATCAGTGCTCCAGACAAGGTAAAATTCCATAATCATAGCAGTGATATGTTGTATTTTGATTACCTGAGTTTAAGCTTGAAGAACTCAAAAATGTCGTCTTATGCAATGAAATTGGAGGGAAATTTGAGGCAGGAATAAGAATCTAGTAGAGCTTGGCAGATTCAGGTCAAGAGATTGGAATTTGAAGGCCCCCAAGGGTTGAAATCCTCATTGGATGAGAAAGACAAATTAATTCAAATTTTGAAGAAGAAATTGAAAAT
The DNA here is from genome assembly GCA_032191745.1 of Picea mariana. Taxonomy (NCBI): domain Eukaryota; kingdom Viridiplantae; phylum Streptophyta; class Pinopsida; order Pinales; family Pinaceae; genus Picea; species Picea mariana. The sequence continues at coordinate 337,931 of JASDQU010101105.1, forward strand.
GTACGCTACAAAGCATCCACAAACAACATAATTGGTTGCTCTAGAACAAGAAAAGGAAACAGTTCATCAAGAGTCGTTGGACTACAAAGCTAGGGTGTTGTAGCTAGAACGAGAAAGGGTGAAATGGTCACAAGAGCAGATAAAACTGCTAAACAAAGATGTAGCTACAACTCCTACTGCAGAAGTTGGGTCAAATAGTGAAGGAATTGTCCAGGATATGTCACAAGTAAGCTTGAAAGAAGGAGAAATCAAAGGGTTGAAAGGAAGCATAGATAAATTGAAGTAGGAGATGCGGGCAAAGGATGAAAGAATGGCTCAATTTCAACAAGAGAATGAAGTCTTGCAAGAAAGAATAGATAAATTAAAGATGAGGTTAAGAGGAAAAGGACTGTTGCAGGGGGTCAAGCATATAATATAGGACTCTATAGCTACTGAAGATTCCAAGTTCAGAGTATATTTGTATTTCATTAATGATAAAGACAGTATAGCCATCACAACCAGAAGTAGGTGCACTATTGTGAATGAAACTCTAACAAAGAAACCATAAGAATGGGCCTAGAGTGCCATAAATCTACTCAATGTTGTTCCTATTGCATACCTTCAGAATATTGGGGTTAAAGACATAAATACATTGATTATCTGGGCCAGAAGGGTTATTGCTAAACATAACCTGTCGAAATTAGTCCAAACCAAGGCAACACGGATGTAACATAGTGTACAGGAGTTCAAATATTTGTTTGTCAAAGGCCTTCCACCATTTTGGGATGGCAAGGGAAAGTTGTATGATCATGAAGAATACAATGCTCATTTGAATTAGTGCAGAATGGATCATTCCAAGTTTGAAACCCTGGAGGAAAATTTGAAAGGAGCTGCTTTGGTGTAGCATCTAATTACAGATTTTGAAATCTCGAATCAGTTCAAAACAGTTAAGCTGGGACTGCCAATGATGTCATATGCTTTCTGCATTGACCTGGAGATTTTGATAAAGGAAATGACAGATTATGATATCCCTTCTGACTTGTAATGGAAGGAAATAATCAAGTTGGGTAAGACAAAATGTAGTTTTCCATGGCCCAGTAGATGATGGTCAGATGTCACTAAAGATGGCAGATCATGTGGAAGACCAGAGCAGAACAAGTGGAAAATAACGGGACATAAGCACCAGAGGAGCCAGAATCCAGGATCAAGAATTTTTTTCCTGCTGATCATTGTAATCGGTTTCAAAACCAAAACATTTCTTTGTAATCATTATAATCGGTTTCAAAACCGAAACGTTTGTTTGCAATCATTGTAAACGGTTTGAAAACACAAACGCTTCAGTTTAGTCATTGTAATCAGTTCAAACTGAAGGAACTCAGCTTGTATAAATATTAGGAGTTCCAAATGTATTAGGGGTTGGCAGAAGTGCAAGGGCACGATTTTATCTATTTGGAACTTGAATGTAATTTTCTAAAGTTGAATAGAATACACATGTAGATGTCTTGAAGTTTCCATGAAAAGATTCTAATGGTGGTGATCCGAGTTTTGTCTTCTCTTTTTGTATGTATTTCCTATATTTCTGATTTCATTTTTACTTTCTTCTATTTAAATTGGATAGTTAAAGGCCCATAATTCATCTTGTGATGCTCTCGGCTTAAGAAATTTAAACTATGTTAAGTTCTTCCTAACTAAGTCATAATTCATTTATTTAATGCTCTAATACAATTATATGTTTTTCCTTTCTTCTTACACTATGCAAATTACAATTTGTAACTCATATTTATTGCCTCATTTATCCTTTATCCTCTGGAGAGTTCTACCGACTAGTCAGTGCTTTCATTCGTTTTTAGAAGTTTGACTCCATAGACCTAGGTTTCCCTCCCCTTCCTTGCCAACAAAATTATAAAAAACCATTCAAAGCAACAAAACCTAGTCATTGATTTGTCAAAGAAAACTCATCTGTTAAAGACCAAGTGATAGGAGAGAGCCCTCTCTAAGATGAGCAGGCTAGTACCCAGCTCTAAAGTTGGTTTGTAGGTTACCTCTATCGTTTGTTTTATCAGCAGAACAAATTTACAGAGTGCTAACAGAGTTCATTGAGATTTTTTTCCCCTGTTGCAAAAATAATTTCCATTAGAGTACTAATGTATTTGCCTGCAACATTCAATATGTAGATAGAATAGATGGATGTGAAGAAAACATTCCTACATGGGGACTTGGAAGAAGAAATCTACATGAAACATCCTGAAGGATTTGTAGTAAAGGGGAAGAAAGAGTTGGTGTGCAAACACAAAAGATCCCTTTATGGTATAAACCAATCACCAAGGATGTGGTACCAAAATTTTGACACTTACATCCTTAGATTGGGATTTATGAGAAGCAAAGTTGATCACTGCATATATTCCAAGGAAGAAGATGGGCGTTTCATATATGTAGCATTGTATGTCGATGACATGTTGTTGATTGGAAACAACATGGATACAATAAAGGAGGTAAAGAAGAAGCAATCCTCCAAGTTCGACATGAAGGATCTCAGTGCAACTAACTTCATTCTAGGAATGGAGATTAAGAGAGATCGAGCAACTAGAAGTTTCTGGTTGAATCAAACGAAATATATTGAGACAATTATGAAACGATTCAACATGTAGGACTAAAAACAAGTGAAGGTGCCAATTCTAGTGGAAGCAAGGCTTACTGCTGATGTTAGGCACCAGATCTATTATAATAGTAGAAAATAGAAATATTGCAGTGAATACCAGCGGAATAAAAACAAAGAAAAGAAAGATAGCAGTGGAACAATAGAATATATGGAACCAAAACACCAAAAGAATACCTTTATTGATAGGAATCAATGTTCACTTGCCTCTTTGAGGGGGAAACCTCCAACAAAGTAGAGCTCTATTACAATAATTCTCAAGACAAATCTTTCTCATGCCTCCTACTCTAATTTATACTAATTCTATCTTTTAAAGAAAATTTTGGATGAATATCTTTCTAGAAGCGGAATCTTCTATTAGGTCTTCTTACATTAGGTTGTTCATATTTATTAAATAGGCCTTATTAACTAATGTTGTCCTTTATTACATGCAAAATATATTATTCTATCTATGTGAGGGGTTAGAGAGGTTAGGTCCCTAACATGCCCTCCCCCTTAAAAAGAGCCTTATGCTCAAGGCTTAAGATGAGGAAATTTTTGTAGAATAGTAGTTGGTTCCCAGGTGGTATCTTCTGGTGGAGTATCCTTCCATTGAAATAAGATTTCATGTATGGTGTGGTGACGAAGAAAACACTCTAGCTAGTCCAATATTGCTTTTGGCTACAACCAAATGGAACTTTCTTCATCCAACTCTGGTAGACTGGTCTGAGCATGGCACTTGTTTCCAAAAATTTCTTCAGGCATGAGACATGAAAAACTGGATGTAGCTTGGCATTGTTGGGAAAATCTAACTAATAGGCCACTGGTCCCACCCTTTTGAGAATAGTATAAGGACCATAAAATTTGGGGGCCGGTTTCTAAAACTGCTGAGATTTGAGTGAATTCTTCTTGTATGGCTGTAGATGGAGAAACACGTGGTCCCCTTCAACAAATTGACATTCAAAACAAACTTGATCTGGTTGTTGTTTCATGCGGTTCCGAGACATGAACAAATTTTCTTTGAGAGTACGGAGAATGGTCATGTGTGTTGTAAGATTGCGATCAACCTCCTGAACCTTGGAGACATTTGGCATGTATGGGAGAACTGATGGTGGCTTCTGTCCATAGGCTGCTTCAAAGGGAGTCAAGCAAGTGACAGTATGGCAAGAGGTGTTGTACCACCATTCAACTAAGGGTAACCACTGAACCCATTGATGTTGTCGGTCTGATGTAAAACACCTCAAATATGTTTCTAAACACTTGTGACCACTTCTGTTTGGCCATCCTTCTGGGGATGATAGGATGTACTAAGCTGCAATTGAGTTCCCTGGAGCCTGAATAACTCTTGCCATAAATTTCTAGTAAAAGTTGGATCACGATTAGAACAAATAGAATGAGGCATTCCATGAAGTTTGAAGATATTATCCATAAAAATTTGAGCCACTGTAGATGTTGTGAATGGGTATTGAAGAGCACATAAATGAGCATATTTGGAGAGATGATCCACTACCACCATGATTACCGACTTGTTTTTTGATTTGGGTAGCCCCACAATGAAATCCATAGAAATATTTGTCCAAATAGTGGGTGGAATCGAAAGTGGTTAGAGTGTGCCAGAAGTTTTGACAGTCTCACCCTTATTGCGTTGACATATATCACATTCTTCTACAAAGGTGTGAATGTACTATTTCATATCATCCTAGAAGAAGGAGCATTTGACCCTTTCATAAGTTTTGGTAAAACCCAAATTTCCTATAGTAGGAGAAGCATGAAACTTAGAGAGCAACTTGTATTTAAGTGCCGAATGTTTTCTTAAATATAGGCACCCTTTATAGCGAAAATCATCATTGTGCCAAGAGTACCTTGGAGCAACTTGAGGACCCCGTTGTAATTTTTTGATGAGGCTGGATATTTTGGGATTGTGCAACCATTCTTGGTGAACAATCTGAAGCCAGTCAATTACAATGAATGAGAGGGAAAATAGGGAACCTTCATCTTCATATTTCTTGGAAAGAGCATCAACCACCACATTTTATTTACCATTTTTGTAAATGATCTCATAATCATAGCCAAACAAATTGGTCACCCATTTTTGTTGCTCTAGGGATGAAATGAGTTGTTCAAGGAAGTACTTGAGTCTTTAATGGTCTATTTTAATTTGGAAGCGTTGTCCCAATATATAAGGGCACCATAGATCCACTACATGCAATATAGCCATCATTTCTTTTTCATAGATCGATTGACCCAAGTGTCACTTCGACAACTATTTACTGGTGAAAGCTAAAGGGCATCCATTTTGCATTAGAACTGCTTTGATTCCTCTCCATGATGCATCACATTCTAGAATAAAGGTCTTGGTGAAATCAGGTAGGGTCAGTACAGGAGTAGTGCACATAGTGTCCATCAAGGCTTAGAAGGATTGGTTTGTTGTTGGAGTCCAACTGAAGGAGTTATTTTTAAGGACAGATGTTAGGGGGGTGGAAATTTTTCCATAATTTTTAACAAAATTATGATAATATCCCATTAAACCCAGAAAACCATGCAGAATTTTAAGAGTTTTGGGGTGAGGCCAATTCTGCATAGCTTCAATTTTCTTAGGATCCACCCTTACACCATCCTTGCCAACAATATGACCTAGGTACTCAACTTCAGAGACACCAAAAACACATTTAGACTTTTTAAGGAAAAGTTTGTGCATGGATAAGATATGGAGAACTTGATCTACATGGGTGAGATGGGTTGGCCATGTTTTACTATAGATGAGAATGCCATCAAAGAAAGCTAACACAAAGTGACGGAGGAAAGGATGAAAGACATGATTCATGAGACTTTGAAAAGTGGAAGGAGCATTACAAAGACCAAAGGGAATAACCAAGAACTCATAGTGGTCCTCATGAGTGTGAAATGTCGTCTTGGGAATGTCTTCCTGTTTCATACATATCTAGTGGTAGCCAGAACAAAGGTTGAGTTTGGTAAAGTATTGAGCCCCACTAAGTTCATCCAGAAGGTCATCTATGATAGGAATGGGGAATTTTTCCTCAATGGTAAGTTTGTTGAGGGCACGAAAATCAAGACACATGCACCAAGTTCCTTCCTTCTTGAGAACCATGACAACAGAGGTAGAATAGGGGCTAGTGCTAGGATGGATAACACCCTGTTGTAACAGTTCTTGGAAATTTTTCTCAATTTCATTGTTTTGAGAAAAATGATGACGCTAAGGGAAAACATTGGGAGGAAGAATGCCTGGTATTAAAGGAATGGCATGATCATGGTCGCCACGGGAGGGGGGAAGGCCCTAGGGTGTTTGGAAAATGGTGTGATGGCGTGAAAGGATAGCTTGAAGATCTGGGTGTACCGGGGGTGTCTCAACTACTTGAATGGAATGGAGTTGGGAAATGATGCCAGAATGACCCTTTTTGATTAACTTTTCCATGCAGTGGGAATTGATGATTGCCGGAGAGCCTACAATAATGCCTTGGAATTTATATTGTTGGCCTTCCTGTTGGAATTGCATGGTTAACTCCTTAAAATCCATGAGTATGGGTCCTAGGGTTCGTAACCATTCCACACCAAGAAAAATGTCACAACCACCCATATCAATATAAAACATGTGATATTTCAAGTTATAGTGACCAATTTGTGAGCGCACATTTTCAAAATGCCCTCCACATTTCATGGAACCCACATTGGAAATCAAGATTTGAAAATTGTTGACAACACAGATATAACAATTGAATTATTGGGCAAGGCGACGATGGATGAAATTATGAGTGCTGCCACTATCAATTAGGGTGATGAATTTCCTGTGCTTAATGTAACCAATAAATTTGAGGGTTTGAGGAGCTAAAAAACCAATGAGATCATGTAGTGAAATCAATGGTTCAACTTCAGAAGGATTCGAGGGTGGTGTAATATTATCGGTTGGTGGTAGTGCTGCATTAGGTGAAACCTCAACATCTTCATCAGGAACATCCTCAGAAATGGCCATAAAAAGTTTTTGTTCTTTACACTTGTGCCCTTGAATGTATTTATCATCAAAATTATAGCAAAGACCCTTGAGTTGGCATTCAACCATTTTTTCCCATGTTGACTTGTGGACCTTGAGAGGAGTGGGATGAGGGGCAGGGGGGTTGGTTTTAGGGCGAGGGACAAAGGGGGGTTTTTCTTCTTTGTACCAAGATGACCTGTTGTGCCTCCTTGGCATGCTTAGTGGCTTCCAACCAAGTCTGAGGGCTAGTCATGATAACCTGGGTGTAAATTTCATACTTGAGGCAACTGATAAAGCATTCTATGAAGAAAGCATCTGTCATGCCATTTGTTCAAAAATCTAAATGATCAAAAGAAACAATATAATCTTCCACTGTTCCAGACTGTTTCAACTTGGTCAAACTTCCTAAATGGTGTGTGTCCATGTCAAAGTGTTCATATAGATCTACAACAAATTGTGACCAAGCAACATACCCTTGGCGTGCAGCCTGACACCATTGCCACCATTTCCATCTTTTTGGATCCAAATAGAGGATTCCATAACAAAGATTGGTTAAGTCACCAGTGATACCATGCATGGAGAAATAGTGTTCCATTTGTGTAACCCAGTCTTGTGGATCTGATTCATAAAATTTGTTGAGCTCGACTCTAGGGAGATAGGGGTCATAAGCTGGGGAGTTGGAACAAGAGTGGAGAGGTTGGTTTGAGTCAACACCTTCAATATATGGAGGTGGGTTAGAGGAGGAAGGACCCCAATTTTTTTTCATGAATTCGTTGAGAGAATAATGGATTTCAGTGATTTGGGTACTAAGCTGGGTTTGGATGTAGTCCATTTTTGCATGAATGGCCGAAATGCCCCTATTTACTTGGGCCTGAAGGGTAGTAAGTTCAGTACTAAGTTTTTGATTGGTTTCTTCTTGGAAGGTGGGAGCCATGAGTGGATGAGTGGGCCATAGAGGAAAAAAAGTTAAAAGTGAGAGGTATCAAAATGATCAGGGTGAAAGGGGGAATCCGATGAGATAGGTCCCAAATAGGGGTGCGAGCAGGTCACAAAAAAGATTAAAAATGATTGGTATCAAAACGATTAGGGAGAAAAGAGGAATCCAATGAGATAGGTCTCAACTAAGTGCGGGAAGGTAAAAAAAAGGTTAAAAATGAAGTATCATAACGATTAGGGAAAAAGGGGGAATCTAATGAGATATGTATCAAATAAGGGTCCCAAAAGGTAAAAACAAGTTAAAAATGATAGGTGTTACAACAATCTAGGAGACAAAGGGAATCCAATGAGATATGTCTCAAATAAGGGTGTTGGTAGGTCCCATATTTTTTTTTTGCTCCTTTTTTCCCTTTCCTTTTCCATTTTTTCTTTTTTCACTAGGGTTTTATGTAGATCTGAATAATACCGTAGTATCGAAATGCCCAAATTATTAACAGGAAAAAATAAAATAAATGTATAGTAATTTTCGCAACCCAAATGCAGGAGGAAAGGTTGCAAGGTAATAGATCTTCTTTGTTCCTTTTATGTTTGTAATTTTTGCAACCCAAATGCCAGAGGAAAGGTTGCACAGAAATAGATCTTCTCTACTCCTTTTCTATTTTATTTTCTTCCCAAGGGTTATGGTTTTTCAGGGTTCCTATAGACAAGGGTTTGCCCTATGCTATAGCTCTATGATATATGTGCGAGGTCCAACAATAGTACTCAACCCAATATCTCAGGGCACTATCTAAGGAGGCTAGACCATATCCTTAGCCATACTACCCGACTACCCAGGTACTAGAGAGTATCTTCCCGAGTGGTGTTATCAGTGACTTTATAGCAGTCAGGCAACCGATTGGTTATATATGGCTAGTTTTAGGATAACTAGGGGGTCTCCTGATATACCAAAGGTATGTGGAAGCACAAGTCAGTATACAGGTGCTGTCTGATGCACTACCACTCGAAGGGGTACCAACATGGGTTACAAGGGTGTCCAACAATGTGATCTTAAGTACCTCTTGTATTTCCTATGTGTATGCTTCCCCAACCTCGGAATTATGCCCTGAACAACAAATCTTTGTAGCTTAAAGATGTTGGAACATGTCTCTACCCTGGAAAAAAATTAACCAAAAAATCCTGCCCAAGAAAGTGCTCTGATACCACTTGTTAGGCACTAGATCTATTATAATAAAAAAAAATAGAAATATTGCAGTGAATACCAGCGAAATAACAATAGAGAACAAAAAGATAACAACAAAACAACATAATATATGGAACCAAAACACCAAAAGAATACCTTTATTGATAGGAAGCAATGTTCACTTGATTCTTTGAGGGGGAAACCTCCAGCAAAGCAGAGCTCTATTATAATAATTCTCAAGACAAAGCTTTCTCATGCCTACTACTCTTATTTATACTAATTCTATCTTCTAAAGAACATTCTGGATGAAGATCTTTCTAGAAGAGGAAGCTTCTATTGGGTCTTATTACATTGATTTGTTCATATTTATTAAATAGGCCTTATTAACTAACGTCGACCTTTTTTACATGGAAAATATATTATTCTATCTATGTGAGGGGTTAGAGAGGTTAGGTTCCTAACAACTGAACAATGTCCAAAGACATAGGAAGAAATGGAGGACATGACACGTGTTCCCTATGTAAGTGATGTTAGTAGTCTAATGTATGCGATGGTATGCACTCAAACAGACATTTCCCATGTAGTTGGAGTGTTGATCAGGTACATGTCGACACATGGAAAAGAGCACTGGAAAACTATCAAGAGAGTATTCATGTATTTTTCTGGCACAAAGGACTATGCTATATGATACCAAGGAAAGCCTCGAGGCGATAGTGGTAAATTAGATGTACATGGCTTTGTCGACGCCGACTAGGCTAGAGATATGGATTGATGGAGGTCAACCAACAAATATTTCTTCAAGATGTTCGGTGTAGCAATAAGATGAATGAGTAAGAGACAAGAGGTCGTATCCCTATCAACAACAAAAGCTGAATACATGGTGGCCACTCAAGGAAGCAAAGAAGCGATATGGCTTAAAAGGTTGTGTTCATGAATCGAATTTGAGCAGAGAGATATGAAGGTGAGTTGCGACAGTGAAAGCGCAATATTTATGGCAAAGAACCCTTCTTATCATTCAAAGATTAAACACGTTGATGTACAATACCATTTCGTAAGAGATATGGTGGAAAGAAACAAGGTGCTATTGGAGAAAGTAGATACATTGGAAAACATAGCAAACTTGTTGACCAAGTCTATGAGTGCTGTAAAGTTCTCTTGGTGTAGAGAGGCAAGGGGCATTGTTGCCCTGGGTCTATGAACGAAAGTTCAGGAAATCTCATGTTTCAACAAAGAAGACAACAAGTGGGAGAATGCTGGGTTGTTATATTCTTTGTAATGAAAGTCTAGTCGAGGTAGATCGACTGACGATTGAAGGTCGAGGTGGATCGACAACAAGTTGAAGGTCGAGGGAGTTGACCAGATAAGTCAAAGTTGAAGGTATTGACGATAAGTCAACTAAAAAGAGGTCGAAGTGCGGGTGTGATATGACCGACTAGAGACTGAATGTAGGTCGGTTGGTAGTTGATTGGTAACTAGACTGTAACAGAATCCCGAGATTTGTAGGATTTGTAGCCAATGATATGCATGGATCAATAACCATTTTTTTAGCACCAATATTTAGGGTTTTTCCTGTTGTAAAGACTATAAAGAGGCACGATGTAAGGACGTTAAGGCTAATGAAATAATCATGTAATGTACTTATGCAGGTTAATGCATGTGTAGATATAGGTTGTTGGTCATGCATATGTAAGCCGATTTGGCTATAGGTTTGTTCTTGTGTAGGCAAGAGGGTATGATGTTGATTGTGTCTTAGGTGTGGACCAAGGTTAAACATGTAACCTTTTATTCAGATTGAATAAGACAACAAGAGAGAAAAACACTCAAAATAATGTTGGTTTCTCCCCGTTATGGGTTCCAGGGTAAAATCTTGGTGTACTATGTGATTGCTTGTTTCATTAACGTTCTTGATTAAATTCTTCTTCTCTTCTGCTAGGATTAGTGTGGAAGTGCCCTGCATTTCCTGAAAAGAGGAGATATAACGACATGGATTGGAGGACCGATTTCAACAATATAAGTCAGCTAGGAGCATTAAGTCCTCTGTAGGTCTAGCTGGTAAGTTTACGATCCATGCGATTGAGGAGGTCCTTCCAGTTGGAAAAGTGCATGGATTTTTCAACAAGTGGAGCGCTGAGATAATTGGTGGGAAGAAAATTTTTCTTAAAGCCGAGGATTCTGGCAATGCGATTCTGCACAACCAAGGGAGTGTTAAAGAAAAAAAATTGTGATTTATCTTGATTAATACCTGTACATGAGGAATCCATGAAGTTGGACAGGACTTGATCAATCAATCTGGCCTCCCTGGCCATTGGAGTACCCATGAACATGGTGACATCTACAAATTGTTAATGAGAGATGGGTATAAGAGTGTTACCATGAAGATGAAGAACCCTGATTTTGTTTTTTCCTACTGCAACATTCAAAGCATGACCAAGTCCTTACACCATGAGGATGAAGAGGATAGGAATAGGGGATCCCCCTTCTGTATACCTCTTGAGGGAGAAAATGTGGTGGATGGTGAGCCATTTATAAGAATAGAGAAGAAAGCATAAGAGGTGAGGGAAATAATCCATTTTACCCAAGTGGGAGAGAAGCCAAAGGAGAGGAGGACTTATTGAATGTATTTCTAGATGATTTTGTCGAAGGCCTTGGACATGTCAAGCTTGATCAACATTCTTGGGGTTTTCTGGGATTTTGGAGAGAGAATAACTTCATGGTCTAGGAGGATTCCATCTAGGATTTGTCTACCTTCTACATAACCTGTCTTCTCGGAGGAAATGAGAGAGGGGATAAGGATTTCATTAAGATTTTGTAGACTACATTGCATAGAGCAATGGGGTGAAATTTATTGGTTGCATCCAAATGCTCTTCTTTGGCAATTAGGGTGAGGAAGGTGGCATTCAAGGTGGGGAGAACATTAGTAAATTTGTTAGAGTCTTTCACCAAATCCCATACATCTTGCTTAATGATGTGCCAACATGAGTGAAAAATTATGTGGTGAAGCCATCGGGGCCAGGAGATTTGTCTTTGGGCATTTATGTAACATCTCTTTCAACCTTTTCCATGAGGAAAGGTCCGAGGAGAAAATATTTCTGCTCTTGGGAGACCAATCTGGGTATGTGTTGGGTAATTTTACTGATAGTTGGTCTTCTGTATTTGATGGGCTCGATTATAAGGTCTCTGTAAAATGAAGTTATCTCATTCTCAATGTCGGTGTGCTCTTTAAGATTGTTTCCATTTTTGTCCTTTATACTGGAGATGAGATTTTGAAATCTGCATTGTATTATTGATCAATGAAATAATCTGGTGTTCTTTTCACCCTCTTTCAGCCATATTGCTCGGGACTTTTGTTTCTATAGAACCTCTTCTTGTTTCTAGTGGATTGCAAGTTCTTCTTGAAGTTGTTCCTCTTCCTTGGTGAGTTGTTCTGTGTGCCCCTCCTAAATTATAGATTGTTGAATGCATTGCATTTGAATTTCTAGGTTCCGTTTGGCTTGGTAAATGTTGCCAAACTCTTCTCTATTCCATTTTTTTATGCATCCTCTTAGGTATTTAAGATTTTGATTAAACTTGATGATTAGAGAAGTATAGGAGGGAGAGATCTCATTCCACCAGATCTGAATTTTGTTAAGAAATCCTGGGTGGTCAAGCCAACAACGTTCAAAACGGAAAGAGTGATTGAGAGGACTGCCTTTGATATCCACTATTAGCTCGATCGACCAGTGGTCAGAGCTATGGTAGGGGAGGATTCTAGATGATAGGTGGATTATAGCCATCATAAGAGTTGTGGAAGCAAGGAAGCGATTCAATCTAGAGGAGATTTGGGCTTTTTCTTGTCTTTTGTTGTTCCAGGTATGCATGCCATTTTAGGTTTCTATATCAATCCAATCCGATTGTTGAATAGTGGTAAGGAAATGCATGGAATCTTGGTTGTGTTTATGAGTGCGACCTTTTTTTTTTCATTTATGGAAGTAATCATGTTGAAATATCCCCCTATGAGGTAGTAGGTGTCTCCAAAAATTTGCAGGATATTTCCAAGGGAGGAGAGAAATTTGAGCTTATTGGGGGAAAGGTTAGGTTCAAAAACATTGGTTAGCCAACCATAGCTGGTGGATCCAATGAGACAAAAATGGGTAAAGAGGGAGGAAAACGAGGAAAAAAAGTTGGAGAGGGAGACTATAGATGGATACCATATGATACCAAGGCCCCTAATAGAGCCTATAACATTTGTAGCTATAACATTGGAACTTGACCAAAGACATGAAGTTAGGTGAGAGAAATGATCATAGGAGCATTTGGTTTGTTGTAGCATGAGGATGTTGGGTTTTTCTTTAGATACAAGGGTTCTGATCATTCGATGTTTTCTTTTTTCATTTAAACCCCTTATATTCCAAGAGATTATGTTCATAGTAAAGGGTTAGTGGAGGGGATGAAAAGCTCCATGAGGGGAACGATTATTCTAGAGTGGATGAGAAGTTGTCCAATATATTTGATGAGTTTCTTGTTGGTGGGTAGACCCCTCCTTTTGTCATCTCTAACTGAGGTTGGCAGTTCTTGCACGTGATGGGTTCTCAATCCAAAATATGAAGAGGCAGGATGCATACCTGGGACGTTAGATGTATATCCAACAATATCTTTGATGAGGGCATGTTCATTCATGAATTCCTCAGCCATGGAGGGTTCCTGACTCATTGTTTTCATGCGTTTAGTGATTTCCTCTACCATATGTGTTGCATGCTCCTTTTCAGGGTTTTCTAGTGGTGTCTTTTCATTGCTAAGTTGTTCATTTGGTGTTTCATTCATTTTTGAAATAGCTTCATAGCTTTTTTTGGTAGGAATGGGTTGAGTTATTGGAGGTGCCACTTCCTGACGTCCCTGTCATTGACAAGTCTTTACCTGTTCGAAACATTCCTTGTCTTTTTTTCCCTTTTCGAGGCTGAGACTAAATTTTTGATTTAGAGGGAAATCCCTAAATACGTGGTCGTGCTCATGGTAGCATCTGCACCTGAAGGGGATATGTTTATAATCCAGGGTTTGCTGCCATTCTTCATCCTGTTAACTTAGGCATATAACCTTTGACAAGGCTTTAGTAAGATTCATGTAAACACAAATGTGAGCACATGAGGTGTACTTACCATGCTTTTTGGATTCTGAAATTTTCATAAATGTACCCAATGAGCTGCCAATGCCTTCGAGTATTTCTGGGTCCGAAAATTCCATGGGAAATGAATACATGTGGATCCAAATAGGGGCTGCCGTGAAGTCTTCTTTGTCTGGGGTTAATCGTTCCGTCTAGGGCTGGAGGCAAATACCTACCGACTTGAAGAAGTATGGGCCTCCCTCTAAGACTTTGTCCCTATCCTCCTGGTTGGAAAAAATGGCGGTGAATAATCCTTTGGAATCCAACTTGAGGTCAACCTGTCCTTTTGGCTTCCATGTGTGTTGGATCCACCGGTGAAGGGATATTTCAGTGGGCCAAATACCCATAAATTTTCCAATGAAGGCATTGTCTTTCATGGCTTGAATGTAGTCGTTGATTTTACTGGAGCTGATTTCGTATCGTGGGTTTTTTGTGGTTTTGGCCAGGAATTTTCTTGTGCCCATCAGATTGTTTGGACCAGAGGTTTTGCTGCCTATGTCATTCCCATTCAAGTCTAATGCTTTATGTTTCCCATCTCGTTGGCTGGGAATCGCCTTAGGCTACAATGAAAGCCTCGTATTGTTCGAATGAGGGTGATTATGGTGTGGCTTGCATCCCGTAACCACAACATTGTAGGAGGGGGCGGATCCCCCTCCTTGGCCACGTTCCATGGTGGCGCCTTATAATGAAAACAAAAAGATGTGTTGATCAGTGAAAATCCTTGTTCTTCTCGACTTTGTTTCTTCTCATCTCTATTGTTATTTTTATTGCTAATATATCATGATATTATTTAGGTCTTAGTCTATTATATATTATTATTCATTATGGTTTTAAGGTTTATGATATAATATTATTATATTATTTTTTAGGGTTTTATTTTATGGTTTCATTTTAGTCGACAAGTTTGGTTTCAATATGTCCCACATCTTGTATTTATTATAAAAAATTACGACTCTTATCTTTAACGATTGTTCCTGATGAATCCAACTAAGAATTCAAAACGTTAATTATAACATGGCTTTAACTATGGAAAATCTGGAAAAACTCTATGAAATATTATTGTTACTTTATTCATCTATTTTTTTAACAGTATTTTATTAATACAAATTTGTATGAAAAAGTAGGAATTTTGTGGGTACATATTCAACTAAAAAGTAGGATTTAATATCAAATCTTTTCTATGTTTTAGAGTTAAGGTTTTGTTACAATGTCTTAGAGTTAATGTTTCGTTACGGTACATAGTTATTATGATGTTTCATTCAATGCTTTTTTGTGACCTCACATTTTAAGGATATTACTCTTATCATCTTTTCTCATAAACATATGACCAAATTCAGTTTTGTATTCTTTAACTCTTATTTTTTTGTCCTAAGGTTTTGTTACAGTGTCTTAGAGTTAAGGTTTCGTTACGGTACATAGTTATTATGATGTTTTATTACTCTTATTATCTTTTCTCATAAACATATGACCAAATTTAGTTTTGTATTTTTTATCTCTTATTTTTTTGTCTTTCTATTTCT
>JASDQU010101105.1:361017-413160 GCA_032191745.1 Picea mariana
ATTTGTTTTCATATCTCTTGCTTTTGGTAGTATTTCTAGGTTCCTTGTAGAATCCTTGGGTAGGGCCTATTCAATGATGAACAATGAACCTTTGTGTGTTTTTATACTTATTTTCTTTTAGTTGTCTTTAGTCCATCTTGTTTCCATTTTCTGTTATGCATCTTTTCCTGCAAGTAGCCTTCGTTTCCTCTATCAATTTATATGTTGTCGTTTCAAACAAACTTCATGGTTTTATGTCATTGATGAGGGGTCACTGTTAACTCTATTTGCTTCATGTTTGTAGTAGGTCATTTCAAGTAGAAATATCTATGTTACCTAGTGCTTTGGTTAAGCTTTAC
The DNA here is from genome assembly GCA_032191745.1 of Picea mariana. Classification (NCBI taxonomy): domain Eukaryota; kingdom Viridiplantae; phylum Streptophyta; class Pinopsida; order Pinales; family Pinaceae; genus Picea; species Picea mariana. The sequence goes on from JASDQU010101105.1 coordinate 361,356, forward strand.
AATAGGTTAATTGAAGTAGATTTAATTTTGTTTTCTAATAGGTTTATTTCAACATTATAGTATATCAACTTAGTTAGATTTATTTGGGTTTACAACACTTCATTTCATCTCTCATTCATGTCAAGTTAAGTAGGATTAGTCTCTGATTATTAGGTGCTTTCAAGTTCTGTTTTGTAGCTCCTTTCGTTCAGTTATTTTACAATGTGTCAATTTAATCTTTCTTTTGATTATTGTTCAATACTTTTCAACCTTTATATTGATTAAGTAGTCCTTGCATTCAAAGACTTAACATGCCTCATTCTTAAGTAGATATGTGTCTTTATGTAGTTTACATACATAATGCACAATACCTCGTCAAAGAAGTAGTCCCTAGGTTGACAATCTAAAGTTACCGTTGAATAGTTCAACATTGTTACAATTATTTGACCCATCATCTTCTTGAACTGAACTTTGATGTATATACTTCCTTCCTTTTTAAAGTTTGTTTTAAGTGTAACATTTCTCTTTTTGTGTGTCTTTCCAATTTGTGCTAGTTTCATTACTCATAAATATTATTAATTAAGTTATAAAATTATGGGATAATATTGAAATACAATTTTTTTAAAAGATAATGACATAATATTGAAGACATGTTTCACTTTACTTTGGATACTTCACACTAATTAATACCTTAATGATATGAACTAAGATGTACATATTTTATTAATTTATTTATCAAGACACTCATGTGATCTTTATAAATGGATGATGATATAAGGGTTTTCTTGTTATGGTTCACTAAACGTAATTTCGTATGTTGGTTCACTAAGATCTATTTGGTTTGTTGGAGATGTGTTAAACCCTTTTAATAATGGAGGGAAATCAACTTTGAGAGATCAATTTTAACACCTTCCCTCACATATATTTAAGGGTTCTATATTCATTGAGGTTTGGACTTGGATTGTTTAAATAACGACACCTCATCTTGACCACTAAACCACAAATAGATGGGTTCTTGTTATATTCTCATTCAAACAATATAAAAAAAATAACATTGGATGATACATGTCACTAGCTTAACTTTAGTTATAATTGAAAAAAAGTGCAAATATGTTATTGCATATGCATCTGTCACTAAAATGAAATTATGCTAGTTTTTTTTCCCTTATTATGTTGGGTTTTTTTCTCTTTAATTATATTAGTGGTAATATGTATTTTTTTCCATTTCCATTTATTAGTGTTACTTACTATCAATTGTGATAGATTTTACCCAAACTAAGGTATAAAGTGCAATTGCTTTCTCTTATTGTAAGTAGTGCATTAGTATAAAATTGTGACTTAATTCTAAATTGTTAAAAAATGAGAAAATATTGCAACCAAAACACATTTAAAGATATAATAAAATATACATGAAAAATATTACTTTATTATTCACCATAAACACACACACATATAACAATTATTGTTCCACATGAGCATGTGGTGCAACGTGAAAGGAAGAGGGTTTTTCCACTACCAATTTGGGTTTAAATATTACTAAGGTTTGTTTTGATAGGAATACGAGGGGGTGTTTAAGCTCATCTAGGAACACATGTGAGGTGCACTTAAGGGGTATAACCCCACGATTTTTAATCATGAGACCCTAACTTGTTTTAGAGGATATCCTAATATAGTTGACCAAACATGTCTTGTTTCCAAACATTTATTGCACATGAGCTTGTGGTGCGACAAGAAAGTAATATGACCTTTCCTTTACACATCTAGGATCAAATTTCACTAAGGTTTGTTCCAACTAGGAAGTGAGGGTGGGGGGATCTTTAAGCCCTTCCAATAAGACATGCAAGGTACACATAGGGGGAATAACCTCATGATTATAACTTTGGGATTGAAGTTTGACTTGGATGATGTACAAATATGGTTAACCAAACATAACTTGTTTCCAAATATTTTTCACATGAGACCTTCATTTCTCACCTCTCACTAAACCTCAAAAGGATTTCTTAGCTCTAATATGCAAATCCCCACTATAATCCCTAGTTTAATTAATGGATAATGTAGATATGAATCTGGCTATGGCCAAACAATGTAATATGCAAAATGTATTTTCTGAATTTTAATAAATATATAATGTGATACTAGTTGTTGGGGATATGGACAGAGATGGGGGATGATTAATCCACAAGAAAAAGGGGGAATGCCTAGGGAGTGTATAAGAGGGGTCTAAGGGGGAAATTAATTATGGATATTAATTCTATTTCTAAATTTTATTATCATTTGGGGACAACCTTCTATTTTTCTATTTGAGTGTATGAGATCCCAATCATTAAACTCATGTAAGAGGGTGGGTGTAGAAGTCACATCCCATAGTTATTGGAAGCACGGGGTTGAGGTACAATCATCATTAGGTAGAGTGAGCAGTCAAATGTCTTGGGAGAAGAGAGGAAATTCATATGGGTAGTAACAAGAAGTTTTACACATTCAGTTTTACAGGAACAACAAGTAGAGAATAGGGGAGAAGAGCTTGGGATTCGAAGCAAGAATGATCTGAAAATGGAAGGTTGACTTGTTATGCTATGCAAGCACCCTCTACTTCATAAAAATAAACTTTACAGGACCTTGCTTCATGTGTATAAATATGCAAGATAAAATTATATGTTAAGTTCATTCATCTTCTTGTAAATGTTTATGTGTGAGGAATTGTTCTTTTAGATGGTTAAATATGTACTTTAAACAAATACACAGCAACAAAAATTGCAGAAAATAAACCATCAAACTCACAACAAGAACAACTTGATAAAGGAGTTCACCCCTCCCCGGGCTACATCTCCTCGAGCCTCCATCAATGGACTTGGCTCTCTGGGATTAATTTGTCAAAATTTATTTTACAAGCTACTACTCAACTCCAATGGAAAAACAGACTGTACCATTGAGATCAGAACACATAAAAAGCCCCAAAATGACTGATAGAACTCTGAAAATGGATCATGGCTCATCCAGGCATGACCTCTTCTACATGTGGCCATAAGCTTCCCTGAGCTTCTCTTTGGAAAAAAACACCTGTAAAAGTCCTCAAAAGCCTCTGAAACCTATCCCAATGTGTTCAAAGCATAACAATTAGCCAAACATGATTATTCAATCATAGAAAACAAATATAGGCTCACCAAAATATGTCCTCAATCAATGAGGGCTTCAAGCTCCGTGGAGCTTGCTGAAACTTCAATGGCTAAAAAACTACAAAAGAAGTCTTCAAATGGCCTTGATAATAGTGCCAATGGATCTAGGACATCCAAAAACCCCTAGCTGGGCTTTTACGGCACCTCAATCGGCCAAAAGATGAAGAAGTTAGGCCTCCTCCATTTTTCCTCCTTCAAGCTTGCTGTCACTGGTTCTACAAAACGCACCCTTGTGAAATGAACCTGGCACACACGCAATATGTAGCGTGAAAACCCAGCATCGGGTGCAACCATGCCAATGGTGCAAACTGTAGGACGGTTATGGGCGCGCCAGCCCTTAACCGCCTAGCACCTGGGCACATAGAGGTCCATACGACCGCGCGCTTGGGCAAAAATGGCTAAACGGTTGTAATCGCTCTAACTCCCCTTCCGCGCCCCGGTCGTGGTCACATGCAACACAATAGAACCGTGGCTTACCCCAACACAAATCCTGCGCGCCCCGTGTATAAACCAATGGTCATATCAATAAAATGATACGACAGCGGGCCATATTCAAAACACCCGCGTGCGCCATTAAACGGAGAGCCTGGTCATATCTAATGGCATAGAACCGGGGGTTTAAACCGAAACTCCGCGCGCAAATGACCGTCGATCATATGTGGTGCAATAAAACCGTGACTGTTATATAAACCATATGTGCGCGCGCTCTGTCGAAGAGTATGGGCATGTGCAAACATCGTGTGACCGGGGGCTGGGGCTAAGCCCCAGCCCGAACCTCCGTGCTGACCATAGCATAATTTAAATTCAAATAAATTTTATTGCATATGTATTATAAGCAACAACGTATGGTATAGTGGTCGCACGAACTTGTTAAATCTCAACCGGTGGGGGAGGTCCGGGGTTTGAATCCCCTAGACTCCATAAAATTTTGACATAACAAACCACATAGACCAATACCGGGGTCCCACGTGGCAGCCCATGACTGGGCCACGTGGCACCAAACCATTTGCCCAATAACTTGCCACGTGTCGACAAACGATTCGCCCAAAACTGCCAATTCAAAATTGACATGTCATCACATGCCACATCATCGTACGATCACCACGTCAGCATGTACGGACTCTGCCACGTCGGCCTGTATGGACTGCCCAGTTAGCGTCCTCTTTTTTGCCTGTTTGACTATTCAGATAGAATGCAATATCTCTCGCTCCCGACGTCCGTTTGAGACGAAACGAGTTGCGTTGGGTTCGTGACGATGAGGCCTACGCTCACATTCATTTTGAGACAATTCCAAGAATGTTGATTTTTGAGCTAAAATTTGACCCCTGGTCCAGATTTTGATCAAAGAAGGTTGGGAGAATTATGGAGAATGACTGAGCATGATGGAGCATTTTAGAGATGAAGACTGAAAAGCTAGGTTGTCCTCGAGAGTGAACTCCTAAGGGAGTTGCACTATAAAAACAAGTGGTTGCTATTGTTTTTGCTGGTTGTTTTCCTGGTAGTGAGTTCCCTTGAGTTTCGAGCAGAGAGATTCTTGGTTACCTATGCCAAAGAGACCCTGATAAATGAATGGTACACCTAATGGATTGAGAGTAGTGAAGGGGTACATTCCATGGGTTGGGCAGGTCAAGAGGAAGAGATATGGAGGAAATTCAAGATAGTTGTAGGAGAATACGTGTGGGTTGTGGGATATTGAGTTGTGAGTGAACTTTTAGAGGCACCCTTATCTTGTGGATTCCTAGCCCCAGCTTGTGGGTGACTTGCAGTTGATATTTGGAACAACAAGTCTATGGTTGGGTGGAATGTCCTTCCCAAGCAACTAGTTGCACAAACGTTTTAAAAAGATATGTTTTTATCTATTTTTTGAGTTATTCCATGAGTTTAATTGTTGTGCTTAACTTTGTGAATGTGAATGATTTATTTGTTGTTGTGAATGAGTTTAATAGCTGCATTCATGTTCATTTAGAACATTTTAGATGAATTTCATTACAGGTATCAAAATCTAGTTAAATATGTGTATAAATTGTAGTTGGTAAGCTACAAGAATTAATTAGTAGATGGAAATTTTGATTTTATGAGTATTTCACTAATGTTCCTTGGTTAAGCCGGGGAACATTATAGATTGGTATCATAGCTTAAGGTTCAACATTGATCTTGTATAGGCCAAGAGCCAACACAAATTGAGAAAATTCGTGGTTGCAGATTTCGTCATGTGACGAATTTGGGGGAAAATGGCGAAATAGAGTGAAAACTCCAAATTATGAGTAGATTTAGTTTAAGTGCTTCAGAGTAGACAAAGAAGAAAATTTATGGCGTCGAGTTGTAGATTGTAGAGTCGATTTTGTCTTGGAGGGTTGAATTCCTGTGTGTTTCATGGTATCCATGAAGTTTGTTAATCGACGACCCAGATTAATTCAACCCTGAACATCCACGATTGAAATTCAATCATAGATGGTATGAACAAGGCGTTCCCGATAGGCCTTTGGGAATAAGGTTTTGGAAAATCATTGGAGACGAGCATGAGGTTGGGTCCAATGGAAGAAACCTAAAATAACAAGATCCGTTGATTGATAGTTTCCTTAGTTTTCAGATCTGGTAGACAAGTTGTTTTAGAAAGACTCATTCAAAAGGTTGGGCATGTTTTTGGCATATGAAGAAGTTCATCCGACCGAGTTAAAGGTTGGTATTTTTTTATTATCTATGAATATCTATACCATTAGATGCGAGCAATATCAACGGCTAAATTTCTCGGAAAGGTGGTTTTGGAAAGGTCCATTCGATAAGCTTGAGGGTAACTTCACTTTTTGATGAAGTCAGTCCAACCGAGGTAACATGTGTGCAACTTGGGAACTCGAGACAATCATGGACGTTGATCGACATGATTGCTGATTGTCTGATCTATCAGACGAGCATGATGTCTCGAAAGGGACAAGGGTGGAAGAGAATGCCAAGTAAGTCACCACATCATCACACCATGTCACATGACATTTTAGAAAGGTCTAGAAAATCAAAGAGTGCCATGTAGTAGTCGGGTGCTGGTCCTCGGGAGGATGGTTTCTGATGGTTTTGGAAAGGAATTTCGATGGCTTCGGAAGGGATGGTTCCCGATAGTCTTCGAAAGAAGGTTGTCAGAAGGTTTGTTTGGGGACAAGGTTTCTAATGGGTGTGTTTAAGAGAGTGAGCCCGATAGGATATCAGAGTTCAAAAATTGGAAAGGTCAATAAGCAAGGCAAACTCTATTTTCGATGAGAAGAGTCTGATAATGTTCAGATTCTAGATTTTGAAAGGATCCGTGAGAGGGGTAGAGTTATCTTTTATGATGGGAAGAAACCAAAAAGAAGATGATTCCAACAGGTTGTAGGTTCATTGCAAGTTCAAATTGACACACTGTTACAACAATAAATTAGTGAATTTTCCACGAAAATTCTAGCTTTTGAAAGTCTTCATCTTGCAAGTCATTTTTGAGGGCCTAAACAACGTTTTTAGAAAATCAAATTTCATGAAAATATGTGTACATCTAGTACACAAAGTTTCTACTTCTAAAATGAAATATCTTGAGGAAATCTTTCCAATGAGCTATTCTTAGGGAAAAGTAGAGGTTGTATGAAGAAATTACAACCTAAATAGTCAAGGGTAAAATTCAGTACCATATTTCTTTTAGAGGGAATAACTCCTTGTTCATCAGTTATTTTTGGGCCCAAGAGCACTCTATAGAAAGATCATGGATAATAGAAGTAATCCATGGATCCATATTTGAATTCTGGGTATCTAAAAATGTGCTTGGAGAGAAATAGGACGCTTGTAGCATGTATGGTTGAAAAAGGGAAAATGGTCAAAACTTCTAAAGACCATAACTTTATGGCTGAAACTAAGAATTGGGAAAGTGAATAGTCGATGGAAAGGTATTGAGGAGGAGAATCCATCTATTAACCTAGAAAATTAATTTGAGTAGTAAATTTTTGCAGTCAACTCAAAAGAAGATGAGTGGTGACATTAAAGGGAAATAAAATTTATGTATTATTTTACAAAATTGTGTGTATATGTTTTTGTGTAACATAAATTTATTTGGATGCACATTTTATGCAGAATTAGAGGTTCAAAAAAGTATTTTGGTTCCTATATGATAACCATAGTAATGGAATATGCCCAAGAGTCCTACAGTCATGGGGAGGAATTCAAAGGTCTACATGTCAGCATTGGGAATGCTGAGACCAAGTCCAACAAAAGAAGAGATAGGAAGGATAATGTAACTATGAAGATCCTATAAAGATAAGTGTATAGTTGTAGGGATGATAATGAAAATATTATTAAAGATTAGGAAAATATACTTTATAGCTTTCACATGTTGCAGAAGAAAGACAATAAAGACTCTGGCACAAAGCAAGAAGCTAGTGCTAGACAAGTGACAACATCCAAATCCCATAGTAGAAGGGATAAGCATGGGAATGACAGGCAGTTGAGGAGTAAGAATTGGCACCATCATTCTCAAGAGAAGTCAACTAGGATAACTCATGCCATTTTAGGACCAGGAAGAAGCCCAAGTGTGTCTCCTATCAAGAGACAGAGGAGAAGGCCTGAGGGATACATCTTGCAAGGTGAACTCAAGAAGATCAAGCCACAAAATTTCAATGGTGAGCATAGGAAGGGAGAAGAGGCTGAGGCCTAGCTCTTGGAAATGAAGAAATATTTTCAGCTACATGATTACCCCTTCATGGTAGAAATAAGAATTGCAACTTACCACTTGCAAGGAAAGACAACCATTTGGTGGGATCAACTTAAGCAAGCCAATCATCTTGATGAGAAGAGGGTCTCATGGAGTTGGTTCAAAGGATATTTCAAAGAGAAATATTTATCTGAGCATTACTATGAAAGAAATATGAACGATTTCTTTGAACTCAATTTGGGAAGCATGACAATGGATGAGTATGAGAAGATATTTTTTGAATTGTTGAAATGTGTGGACTTCATAAAGGATGAGAAGGTCAAAATCCAAAGGTTTCTGAGTGGGTTACCCTCTTTCTACAGTGACAAGATTCAATATGATAACCTCAAGACTTTGGATGAATCCATAAAGAGAGAAAAGCATCTCTATGAACAAAGTAGAGGGCCTCCATTCTTCTAAAAAGAGTTGGAATGATAAGATGAAGGGTAAGAAAGATCAAAGTAAAAAAGGTTTTAAGCCACCCCTTTTCAAGAACAACTCCCAAGATTATCAACAAGGATAGTCAACCCAAAATGAGCACAAGACAACATATTCTTTTGGGAAAATGCCAAGGCATAAGACTTTACAATTTTCCAGTTGTGAAGAAAATCACTTATATAGGGGCTGCCCTCACAAAGGAGAAAGAATGAGGACTGTTGAAAACATTTAGGAGGTTGGAACAATTGAAGATATTGGAGGAAGCATGCCACGAATTTATGCAGCCTTAGACAAAAATAAAGTAGAGTATCAATCCCCCATGATTGAAGTGGAAGATAAGATCAATAATCAACCTATAAAATTTTTAATTGATTTTGGAGCTAGCCATAGTTACATAAAATCTAACATTATTGAAATATTTCACTTGCAAAGGAGTAAGCATAAGAAATCTTGGTTAGTTCAGTTAGCCACAAGGGCTAAGAGAAATATCAATGAGTTGGTTAAGGATTATCCAATAGACATTAATGGAATCAATAGAAAGGTAGATGTGAACATTATATCTTTGGGTTCATATGACTGTCTGAATTGCATGGATTGGTTAGAAAAACACCATGCTATCCTAGATTGTTACAACAAGACCATAACTTGTCTTGATGAGGAAGGGAAATAGATTCCAAGGGATTTAGTTGTTATTGATATGTAAACTGTCATTGATATTCTACTGGAAGAGTTTGTCACAATAGATCTAATAAAATACTAGAATCTTTACTATTAATGTTAAGTTTCCTTTAGATCTCCATAATATTTAGTTATTGATAAAATAGATAAAATGTGGAAAATAGAGAATAGTAAAAAAAATTCACATCATCCACAAATAAACACAATATATGACCTAGGAAACCCAATACAGGAGAAAACCCAGCTAAAAGGTGAGGCTGTTCTGCTTTCTTTTCTTTGGTATAGAAATGATGCAAGTACAAAGAAAGAGGCATGCTATGAAGAGTTTCCTTTGACATGTGGCTTGTATGGCCGCTACAAATATGTCCTCCTCTATAATGCTCATTGAATACCACTCTCATATGTTCTACTCAATTATGGAACAATATACAATGCAAAAGAATGGAACCCCTTCTCCTCCTAGTGGCTCGGTATTTAACATAACCTGATAGCCATCTAGGGGTAGGTTTTTGACTTCATCAACCCTTAATTGTGATAGGTTTTGGACCTTCTAGAATATTCTTGAAATTACATACATGGCTAGCCCCATATGCATGAGTAACGGGGGATGACGTGGCATCCTCTTGTACCATGGTGGTCAACACGGTAGGTCAACTTGCATGAGGCATAACTTTTTGATACATGCTCTGATTGACGTGATTTTTGAACCGTTGGAAAGGTATTGATGTGTATAATAGTGTCAAGGGGTCCAAACTATGCTAGGAAATTTTTAACCCTAAAAACATTCATTTGATGCCTCAAAATGGCCTTAGAATTTTCAAGACCCCAATTTTCCAAAATGGGACCTATCACTAAAATGGCCCCGCAAGCTGATTCCTCCAATTTTTCCCCTATGAAAAGATCGAGATAGATGAAAAACACTGTAATGATCCAATTTGGATCATACCTCCCCATTTAGGGAGGCTTTTAGTACTCAAAATCCCAACTGAATGAGGTGAGGAAATTTTTCCTCTACCTTCTCCCTGGAGTACCACTTTGCATTGGCTGGAAGTTGTCCTTTCAACCCAATTTGCTAAAGGTCACATTGCCCCTGTCTTGTAGTTTTGGAATGCTTCTGCAAAGCTGCGTCCTATTCTGACTCTGTTTTCACATCTGGTGCTATGTCCTCCATGGAAGGTAGGACATTATCCTCCTCCTGATCCAACATGGAAGGTGTTGAGCACTCAAAACACCCTAAAAGATTTTGTGAAGTTTCTTTCTTTTTGGGTACCACTTATCATTTTTTGAACCAGAGTCAGTATTGTGGGATGGATGAATTTATATGTTGTTATTGAGTCTTTTTATCAAATATTCCTTTTGGGCTTGAAGTTATTGATGGATTGATTTTTTTTTTAGTAACATGGCATGAAAGGCCTAAAATGTACACGGCTTAAACTTTTTCAATGGTCGTTGATCTACAATTTATGGTCTATAATACAGTTCTTTTACATAGCCGATACTTTTTCAGCATCGACAAAATCCCAGATATAAATCACAAATGTGGAAAACCATAACAAATCACCGATCGCCGATACATTTTTGGCATCGACGAACTTTGAGGGTTGAAATGGAGAAACATTGATCGACACAAATCGTTGATCACCGATACGTCGTCGACATCGACACGATAGGACGCTATAGCCAGGGATGTATGCCTAAAGAAATTCACCGATGCTGAAAAATGTTTCGCACAAAGAGGTCAAAATCAATAAGCCACATGTCTTTGCCGCGTAAATAGTCCGCATGACTTAGATTCTTCCCCACACCATCTTTTGAGGTTCCCCGTGTCATATTTTTACTTCCACATCAGCATTTCCACGTTAACATTGTATGTCGGTTTAATCGACGTCATAAATTTTTCCTAAAGGTATCAATGAAACAATGTATAAGGAAAACTGCCGATGCCGATTCAGTCATTTACTATCAGTAGACTGATAGGTTGCCAAATGCCGAGATTTTTCATTGAACCGACAATCTTGGCCGATCCACACTATGGTCCCATTCAAAATTTCTTGTTTTTTTTTCTCTCAACGCTGATCATACTAGTTTCTTATGAACACGAAAAGGCCTGGTGATTTGATGGGACACCCCTAGCTGAGGTAAGACAAAATTCTACGTTCTGGTAGACAAATTAAATCTTTGCGCAACCTACACCAAAATCCTGCGTGCTGGCCAACCATTGGAATTTGAATTCGTCGATGAACTACGAAAACTCGCTCCTGAGCCTCCAGCTTGCGTTGCATTTAATCCTAAGAATGGTGCAGATTCTGGAATAGATTACAGAAATTGCATTTACACTCCTGGATTTAAGACTTGATGCGACAAGGTAAGTATTATTTTTGTTTAAATTTACAAGGTCATACCCAAACATGGCATTCTGTTCACAAATTACTTACCTCCCGAAGAATACAAAGAAGCAAGAGCAAGCATTGAGAAGGCTATATCCCACTCTCTAACTTTGATTACTAGTAAAACCAGGTTAATCTCTTGCGAGGAAGAGGTAATAATTGTATTTATCATCTCTACACCTACGTTAGTGTCAATAACACTTGTCATGGTTGGCTGGTAGCTTACTGTAAATTTTTTTTTTTTCTGTGGGAAAATGCCTCCAAGAAATCCAATGACCAGGGACTCACCTAGAATGCCCAAAAAGAAGGAAGCAGAGGTTGACGAAGGTTCTACATCGGGCGCTGCAAGAGAACTTGATTTTGTCTCTAATACATAATCACTTATCCACACATCCAACAAAAAGGAATTTTCCCAACCTTCAACACTCGACGACATAGAGACAAGCCCTGGATCTAAAATGGTGCTCCCACATTGGGGAGACTTATATAGCAGAATTAGTCAGGAGGATTACCTAGATTTCACTCCCCACAACAAACCGAACATCATAATATTGGATGATCAAGTGTTCCCAAAAATTAGGAGATCATACCTGCACATGGTGGCTTGTCAGACCCTATTTCTTCACTGCATCGAGATTTTAGGATGGATAATTGACCACACAGATACAGTGAAATGCACGATCAAAAGTGCAGAGGGTGAATGTGTTATTGTTTTCCTTCCAGTTGAGGTACAAAAGTATTATAAACTCAGGGACCCAGAGGAGACGTTAAACATAGATTTCGTGGTTAAATTTTATTAGTATCATGACACCAGGAGGTTACTAGCCTCATGGTGGAGAGAAGACAACAAATTCACAAACAGAAACACTAGCTGGTATAACACAGTAAATATCAGAGAGCCCTACATGTATTTAATGGATTTGATTTGTCGATTATATGAAGAAAAGGATTGCTCAAAATTTTCAGAAGCTTGGATGCCCTTGGCGTATACCGTGGCGATTTCTGGGAGTAGTTTCAATTGGGGAGACATTATCTCCAAGTAGCTGAGTATTAATCTCCTACAGGCCTAGACAACTAAAGAAGGAGAAGTTCCAATCTTCTACATGACATCCTACTTGCTGGACGTAATCTGCACAAAAAATGTTTTCACAGGTATGAATTTAAGCTGGCATATTGCCGAATTTCCTGTACATGTTTATTTGAGTATCTTATGGGATAATGGGTACAAAATATCGTATTCCATGATTTTTTATGGGTTCATAGCCAGAATATACTTCGTTATCTTTAGAAAGGAATGCTCTAGGGTTTCAGTGGCAACAAAGAAGATGATAGCTAAGGTTGGCCACTGGTACTTCGAAGAGATAAGCACCTATATTAGGGTGTTTAGAGCTACTGGTGCACCCCACCTACTCCCCATTCATGTCCCAAATCATCTCATATTGGGAGATATTTGTTACCAAACTATTTTACAAGGTTATAATGCTTCCCTGGTAAAGGATAAGAAGAGAGATTTCATTCCCTATGGATTTCATATAGGATTTTATATGGTCAAGGACACTGTGCAAGAGAAATAAGAAGGGTTAATAAACTTGAGTATCGGTTCCCCACAATCCACTTTAAAAATCATGATTCGAAGGGTTTAGTTCCCCAACATGTGTCGTAGGTATCCTCCTATTGGCCGCATGCTCATGATAGTTATGAAAATGAAATATTTACAGAGGGCGCCAAGGACTTGGAGGAGGTGCTCCATAAAAGGGAAACCCTAGTATGACCTAATTCAAAGCGATGAATATGGATGAGCAAGTTGAAATGATAGAATATAAAACTCAATAAGCCCTTAGGGTAAGAGAAGAAAACAAATCAGTAGAAGCAACAGAGGCATGGAGGAGGGGGTTGCTGTTACTAGAAGAAGCTGAAAGAGCTATACAAATATTTGGAGAATATCCCCCACTTAATCCTCTGATAGGACCCTTGAGGATTTCCCTGACCGATACAAGCCACCTTGAGGAAGAGATAAATGGATCACAAACAATTCTACTAGAGGAGACCGCTGACCAACAAAACCCCAACCTTATGTCACCACGAGCATGATCGCCGGTGAATGCTATGACTCAATGAAGGTCAAAAAGAGAATCGGGAGGAACATGTATTCCTATTGTCCTCATAGATTTAATCACCATATATGATGATGAGGAAGGTTCATAAGCTTCACGCATAACCCCAATACCAATTACACAAGAGGAAGATCTAGGGGAAACATCTTCTCCAACTTTTGATGTTTTGATCCCAAATCCAGAGGAAGGATATCATGAGACACATAAAACTTTGGACACTAAACTTCTTGATCAACTGGGAACAAAAACTCAAAATGATAGATCCAAGAATGACTTGGTTGCTGGTGAACAAGAAGAAGAAACAAAACATATAGAAATCAACATCTCAATGGCCGAACCCCTAGCTAATGTCGATCCTTTTCCTACTTCCCCATCTAGGACCAAGAATCCAACAAATGACGAGCACCAACAAGAGGCCAAGTCACCAAAACATGCAGAAGTTTACCCTTCCAAGGAACTAAGAGAACCTGCCATGGAACATCTCTATACAACAGGAAGCCTAGGTAGTACTTTGTCTTGAGGAGATTAACAAATTTATGAACTAGTAGATGAAATCGCCGATATACAAGAAATTGCTTATGATAGGAAAAGGAAAGCTGTAATGAGAATAACTACCAAGAAAAGGAGGATAAAACTCGATAGCACACTTCTCATAACCACATAGGAAATGCTGTTTGACACAGAAAATGATAAGATGACTGAGCTAATTGTAGTAGGGGCTATAACTGATGCTACTTTCAACAGAGAAAGAAGGGATGAAAGGAAGGTAGCTGCCATGAAGAAAGAACTAGACCATCTGCTACATCAAGCAAAATATTACTAGAATTATACACAGGCAGTGGTACTCCTGAAGAGTGATTTTCGAGAAATGTATGCACAATTCACTAGTGAAAGAGATCTCTTCACCGCTCACATAGATGATTTCCAAGAAGATACCCTCATGGGGCTGGAAACCTGTAAAGACATGCAACAATGGTATGAAAAGGAACAACAAGCCTTAAAACAGATAGACTACATCAACGAAGTGCAGAAGGGTTGAGATACAAAAGAGCATGGCATCCGAGTGCTGATGGATAGCAACATCACTCGAATAAATAAGGGAGTTGAACATTGGTTAAGCATGGTCCAGGAACCTCAGTGGAAAATTTAGGAAAGATGGGGAGAGCAAGAGAAAAGTTGGAAGAAAATCAATCAGGAAATGAAGAACATTGACCTACCAGAGTTTGGTCCACCAGAGGATTTCTCCGATTTGCATGACGTAGTTAAACAACAAGAAGAGAAAGACCTTGCATGGGAAGAAGATATTTCACAGGTTTCAAGCATGATCCTAGGTTAAGTGAAGAAGTTCATGGAACTTCCGATTAAAGATCTTGCATTCCTACAAGGCTTAAGTGTCAAGCTAATCAAGTATAAGGAACATGCGATAGAGATAAAGGAGGTCCTCTCCGCTCCAATGGATTAGCATAGGTTCCCATATGAAAATACATGCGAAGTCTCTTCATCAAGTGGTCAGAGTACAAGAAGAACAATCCACTTTAGTAAAACCACTAGATGATCAAAATAAGAGAAAACGAGAACAAAAGGATGGGATCCACCACATGGCAGTTTCTTAAGTTAACACAACTTTAGTAGCTATTTTTAGCTTAGTTATTTTTTGTTATAAATAAGGGCATCGACCTTGGTCAAAGGGTCGAGGGTTTTGGAGAGAAAGACTTTTCTGGAATTTTGTAAGAGAACTATTTCTATGTAAGTTATTTCAATTAAGAAGTTTTGTTTAGAACCAAAGAAACTTCTATCATCTAAGGCGTGAATGTGATTGGACTCAGGGGGAATATCTCTGTCTTCGGATTCAATATATTGCTACTGGATTGATTAAGAGTTGTTGTATCTGCTATTTAAAGTTATCTTATAATGTTGTAACAATTATTTTATTCTAGTTCATGAATAGAAATCGATTGTGTTAACCTGTGATTGATAATAAAGCATCGAAAATTACTTTTCTTGCACTAGCTTCTTGTCACATGTATGTTTTCTTTTCTGTAACTGTTATATCAGACAATGTTGGATGTTAATTAATCAAAATGGTATTAATGTTGGTTTGAAGTAGTTTAGATCTTCTTTATCTGCATGCTAAGGTATAGAGGTTATCCTAAAACCTAGCCTTATTCCAACAAACAATTTAACTTCCCTCTGCCATTTAGATTAAGCTCTATATTTTTTGTTATAAATATTATAAAAGAACCAAAAAGATAACTTCTTAGCTTGAGGAAAGGTTTCATAGAAAATACACATATGTCAATCACGATTAAATCCCATCGATAATTCTAGCTAGATCATGAATCCAGAGAACGTTACCCCTCATCAAATGCTTACAAGTCTAATTGGGCCTCTTAAGTGGGTTTGATTCCTACTATTGAGTTAAAGGGATCTCAGAGCCCTCAACATAAGGCTCATAGAGTTTGAGATTCTCCACATTCACTACTAAGTAAATGCACATGTATGGGGGTAGGCTGACTTTGTAGGCATTATCTCCCACCTTTTCCAATACCTCAAAAGGACCATACCACAGAACCTTGATCTTCTTACTAGGATTTTATAGCCTTTCCTTACTAAGTTGTAACCATACTCTATCTCCCACCAGGAGTGATTTTAAGAACCCCCCCTAAATTTATATGTATAATAAATGGGCGAATCCCAATGATACATAGGAAAAATTGAAGGCTATTTTATCAATAATATAAAATGTATATATAATTTTTTGGCGAATCTTTTAGTCAATTATATAATCTTGTAAAATATTGGCAAATCTTTCACTGAATTATAAAATCTTGTAAAATATTGGTGAATCTTTAACTAAATTTTAAAACCTTGTAAAGTTTAGGGGATCCTCCGACGACCTCACCAAAAGCCTCAATTTCCTAACCTGATTCACAGACCTTGCCTTGCATTGACATACCTTGCCTTGAAATGACATGCCTTGCCTTGACATGCCATGGCTTGCCTTTCCTTGACATGCCATGGCTTGCCTTGACAATCCATGCCTTGCCTTGACAAGTCATGCATTGCCTTGAGAGTAGCTTCAAAGAATCCATAAGTATATGGTTGGGGTATGCATGCACTTTCAAAGGAGAGTGATAGACAAAAAGAGATAAGTTATGTGATTGATGTCTATTGCTAATGTTGTGAGTGTTAGCGCTAAAAACCGCACCATCAAAATTTTAGATGATATAAATCAGATTATTATGAACCTTAAGTCATCTTATCTTGCAGCTGTGGTCATCGACTTCCCACCTTAAGTCATATTGCCTGTGGATGTTTGGGCACATATGGACATTCGATAAGGATAAAAAAGTGACAATGCTGGGTTTGGTACCATGTCTGGCACAATATTGTAAGCATATTAATCACGTTGTTGGTCATAACTAGTCAAGTATTCAATGCTTATTTTTAAGGGTGAGGCATAAAATGTTGATAAATATCAATGACTAATGAGAAGAGCCTTTAACAAGCCAGGGAAGAAGCTTGATCCTGAAAGATAGAAATTCTCTTGGACAATTAAAATGTAGTGTTCATGCTCCAAACATGCCATTCATTCAAGAGATCAATGTAAAAATCTTGTTGGGAGATTTACGAAGGAACTAAACTATGGAGGATAGGAAGAAAAAATAAAAAAGGGAATCTAAGGCTCAAGCAATTAGTTTAGATGATGGTTTGGTAAGTACTAAAAGTAACCACAACTCATCTGACAATGATGTTTAGGGAAGGTTCCTCCAACTCTTCTTCAGCTGCTAAGACTTCCAGAAATCAATCAAGCACGCAAGAAAGGAAAAAACAGAGTATACAACTAAGTTTTCAGCGCAAAACAAGAAAATTACACTATGTGCGCTGAAAACTGGCTGTAGAATGCCATTTCACAGGAATTGGTTAGATAAGGTTCAAAGTTCCATCAAATTAAGAGGATCTCTCAAATAGGCCCAAGACTAGAAAATAGTCAAAGTGGCACACATGTCTTTTCTTTTGTAGAAACAATGCCTTAAAAATAGGAGATTGGTTATTACATGTGTCAAATCTTTGGGTGCCAGTGTAGGAAATTTTGGTGGAATAGTTAACCCTCAGACCTGGGCCAAAGCTAAAGGAATAAAAAGGAATTGGAATAATATATATGAACCATTCCCAACCCCTATATATTTTTGAGGAAGAACTTTCCATCTTTTCTAGAATTTAAGAACATCAACAAGCAAGAATCCGGGAAGAATAACAAGAAAAAGAAAAGAGGGAAACAATAGTTTTCTCTATTTCGAGGTTGGCAGGGTTGCAGAGTTTCCATAAGATTATATCATGTATGAGGCTATGGGATTGGCATCTAATCATGCAAATTATATAAAGCTCCAAATCAGATTTCAAAGCACCAAAAAGAGCACTTTGTACTCAATTTATTCAATTGTGATGCTGCTCTTTTCACTAGAGAATTAAAATAGCCCTCAATATAAGTTTATCTCATATTTGAATTTCCAAAAATAGAGCCAAGACAAACCTCATAATTGCTAGTCAATAATGGATGAATGAACTATGTAAAGAATGCATCAAGACAACGTATCAAGTCCTTTAAATATACCATTAGCATGAAGATTAACCTCTGCAACCTTTGGACGATAATTAACCTTGAAATACAATGGTAAACCCACTTCTCTGTAGTCTTTATGGTTTTTTCTCAACCCACTTCTCTGGCTCCTCTTTAGCAAGTGCTTGAACCCACTTCTTTGGATAACTTGTGGTAGGGTTTACATGACCTGCTTATCTGCTCATGAGGACACTGTTAAAGAACAGTGTCTTGACTACTTGTTCACTGCTTTTTCTAAAATTTACTTCTGCCTATTATAGCCATTCTTTATTCTGCCGATACATCTATGATTTTTTGTCCTCTTTCTTTATACTTTCTCAGTTATAGACTATGCATCCATTTTTAGTAGAAAAGTTACTTCTTCCCACAGAGTTCTTGATTTTACTTTTCCTGTGATTAAAGCATTGCAGTTGAAATTGAAGTGGTTATTAGCCTGTCAGAGCTGATCTTATGCGTAATTTTGTGGATTTTTTCTGCAGTCTTTAGGGATTCTTCTCAACCCACTTCTCTGGATCCTCTTTAGCATGTGCATGATTCAAGTTTGAAAGGTTTGTAATATGGAAATCACTCACTATGTTAGAGAGCAAGGATTATGCATCAGTTTAGTTTTACTGAAGTCTGCGTTTTGCAGGTATATAGAATGGTCCAAGTTTATGTACGGGGGAATCATCAGAACCTCATCATAGTGATCAAAATGACGAATTGAATGATTTGGATGCACCAAAAAAATGATGTATATTGAACTTTACTTTTGTTGTGGTAGTATATGGGAGAGAGATTTAAAATTTTCCTGGGAGAGATACATGTCCTCTGCAACTATTCAAATTAGTTTCTTCTGTATATTTTCATTTTACAATCATGTTGTCCATGCCATCTTTGAATAAGTGTCTTGCCATTGGTAATCCAGATGTTGCTCTAGCTTTCAAGGCTTCCCAGATGAATGGCAATGTTCAATGTCTTATTATATACACTGGAAAGAATTGTTGGCAATGGACCCTTTGATATTTTTATGTACTAGTAGTTTGTAGCTGAGTCATTTTTTGGGGGTTTTAAGCAGGGAATGTATAGATAATGGTCTTATGTTTCACTATTACTCAATTGTTGAAATTTCATATTGGGAGAGGCTGCAAACTTGCTAAATGATTAATGACCTAAGTCAATGGGCAACTAACTTGAAACCTAAATCAATTTTATGAAGGGATATGCATATTCCTTGTTATGATTAATTATTTGTAGACACAAAGAGTTCATGATTCATCTGACCATTTAGCTGCAAAATTTTATTTGAAAGATCGGAAGAGATCTGCTTCATGATTAATAATAATGAACTATTCATATGTTCCAGAAATCTTCTTCTCTCATTAATGTTGTGGTTTTGCTGATGATGGTAATGCAGAATTTCTCAATTCAGATCAAATTGTCCAAATCTTCTGAGAGTATTTATTGATTTGAATTTAATAGGTTCAATTATATGCAAAACTTAATATGATTTTTCATTGCTTCGCTGAATTTAACACATGTTTTGGTATTTAACAATAGGTGATGAGGATCCTGTTAGCCATTTGAGAAGGCTTTGAAAACCCATTTCTCTTAAATTCTAATTCCATGTTCAGTTGACCCTTGATCCATACAAATGAGAAGCTTCTCAATAAACTTATGTTTATCTTTTTTTGTTGTTGCCCCTGATAAGTGCCCTTGTTGTGGGGGAATACGTTCCCAATGGAAGCTATTCACCAAGATGTTAACATTCTTGTATATTCTTTGATGGTAATAATATAGATTTTAGATGGCACATATTATGATATTTATTCAATTCTGTTATTGTTGACATCAAATTGTTACTTATTTGGCATTTTCCAGATATGGGACTAGATCCTATATGAGTTACTCCAATCATAACATCAAAGGCTCAAGGAGGCTGTCAAGAAACCCATTTCAATTCACAATGTTCACAAGGATATTTGTTACAAGTTCTTTGTAAAAATGCAATGTTTAAAATAGGAATTCTTCTATTTACAAAGCATTAGATGTAATTTTTAGTATGTATATGATACATGTAATTGAAGCTTTTCTCTGACTTAGAATGGATGCAACATTAAAGTAATTAAAAATAAATTACTACACTGCTATTTATTATTTTTGGCCACTGATGGTTTGATCATAAATTACCATTTTGTAGCACCTCACTTCAAACAGAAAAATATTTACATACGAGTTATCAAAATGGATATCTATATAGAGAAATCACATTAATAGCCTTTCTTTGGTTTTATTTCTTGTAATTAAATTCATATATATACTAATATTGATTTCATATGTGCAAACAATTTAAAACACTTATCTAGGCCAATAACTAATTTCTTGCTTGGCCTATTTCAAGATAGGGCATGCCACAAGTAAGCTGCTTTTCATTCAATGGGATTGAAAGCACTAAAACAAGCTGCCTGTATAAAAAATCACATTAGTAGCCTTTCATTGGTTTGATTTCTTATAATATGGGTTTCATATGTGCCAACACTTATCTAGGCCAATAGATAGATTCTTACTTGGCCTATTTCAAGAGAGTGCATGCCACAAGTAAGCAGATTATCATTGAAAGCACTGAAGCAAGCTATCCATGTGCACTGGAAATATTTGGAATCTCATTTATTATGTCACATGCCATCCATGTTATGACTACCAATAAGTGGCTTGGCCTTGAGGTGATATATTTCTGTCCTATGGAGTCATTAAGTAGCGAAAGTTCAGAGCCAAGTCAGTTTTCATTGCACAAACATCGTAAGAGAGGAGTAGATGCCTATAGAATATGGAAAAAGGCTTCTGGCTACTAGAGTAAATAGAAAACGAGTTGTCTGTGTGAAAGTAGAAGCTATAGAGTTTAAGACTGGTCAGCTTTGCTTTACCTTATCTTAAGAAACTTGTATTAAGGTAGGCACAAAAACTCTTGCTTGCAATTTTGATTTTGTAAAGGAACATTAAATCATATCATGCAATGTCTCATATAACTTGTAGTATCGTGGTTAGGGCCATATAAGTATGATAAGTATGAGTATGCCATGTGTACCAGTAAGCAAGCAGCTATAAAATTAAAAATGGTCAGCTTTGCTTTAACTCGTGTTTAGAAACTTGTTTAAATGTAGGCAGAAAAACTCTTGCTTGCAATTTTGATTATGTAAAGGAACATTAAATCATATCATGGAATGTCTCATCCAACTTGTATTCTATGTAAACATGGAAATTATTTGACTTGCTAATTTCTTATGGTTAGGGCCACATGAGTATGGTGAGAATGAATATGCCATGTGCAATGGGGGTGCCAAGTTACATGCCTTAGAGTATGTTAGCTATGCTTGAGAGAACTTAGAGTATGAAAGACATTTCGTGCCATCCCATCCACCATGCCTACATTGTAATCAATCTTCAATCACAAAGACAACTTGAGGTTTTAAAAAGACTTATTCATGGTATTTTGAATGACAAACATTATAGATACCCACATAACAATCTTTTGGTTGCCCATAGCTACACCAACAATAAAATCACGTGGTGGTGGTAGATCCCCATAGCATGATAATTCTGTCCACTACTCGATATCTAGAAAAAATAGAAGATTATGTCACATCAATTGAAAATGTCTACTTTCCCAGTCCAATATGCAGTGAAATATCAATCAGAACACATGCAACACATTATTCAACAGACCAAGATACCAAAGACGCAGGTGTTAAACCACACATGTCAACACCATATGAAGGAATAGAAAATTTAACAGCCATTATCTAGAAAAAATATGCAGTCTACTTTCCCAGTCCAATATGCAGTGAAATATCAATCAGAACACATGCAACACATTATTCAACAGACCAAGATACCAAAGACGCAGGTGTTAAACCACACATGTCAACACCATATGAAGGAATAGAAAATTTAACAACCATTATGTCTACACAAATGGGTGAAGGAATTTGTGCCATTTTCAAATTTCCCTGAAGCTAGATGTCTATCTGTTAGCACACTCTTTTCATTAGTCAGAAAAGAGTTCTCAAGGACTACTACAACTTTAAAAAAGAAAAAAAAAATACAATGCCCCTTCATACATAATAAGACCCCCGATGAGTAGACACAAAAGCAACAATCTATAATTCTTATTAGGAGGGAAAAACAAAAAGCTCCATTTTCTCCATTTCAAATGAGCATCAGCAACAACTGTGTAGATTATTACTTAAAATTAATAAAAAAATGCCTAAAGCATTCCATGGGCAGATGCTCAATTCCTCTTTGCATGTTTCAAAGAGGAACTGAGCATAAAGCAAGATTCAAGTCACATATCTCAGAATATGTGACTTGAAGCTTGCTTTATGGATATCTCCCGTGCTTGTTTGTGATTTAACACTAATAATGGATCAATATTTATACAGTTCCAATTTCAGCCAGTCATGGAATATAGGTAAGTCAATAAAAATTGTATCTTTTAATTTATTTATGTTCTAGTGTATGATATTGTATCTTGTGGTCCTTTATGTTGGCAGATAGTTTATATTTCACACCTATATTTTGCTGCAGTGCTGAAACCCTGTATTCAAATTTCGACAGGGCCGAACCCTAAACTAATCGACTACACCCATCTAATCAAAGCCAAGCAATATTTGAAATCTTCCTTCTCTGTTACAATAGAAGTTAAGTACTGGAGAGGTTAATCAAGCATGATACAACAAATATTGATTTGCTAATCTGCAATACCTAACTGTTTATCCCATATATGCAGTGAGCCACAACCAATCTAGTAACCATGTTGACTCAAGAATAAAATGTAATGATATAGCTGCAAACCTAAAATGCATCAAGATGACAAACTGAAATGCATGCAATATAAACAATGTTTGTAGCTACATACTAACAAAATCTCTATTGCCATAAAGTAAATAATATTCTTGAATCTCACCTGTATCCAACATCCAAAAGTCTCCCAACTTGACATGGTGAGGCATGTAATATATCTATTGTTAAAATAAATTAAACACAATCACATCTTTAGTAGACTACTTATGGATAACTTAAGAGGAAAATACCTAAATTCTGAGACAAAACATAGGGGAAAAAAACAAGAGAGAAGTTGATTAATGAATAATCTAATTAATGCCTCATTTTTGTGTTATGACAGGCTCACTGTTCATTTTGGTTCTTAGCATATTGCCCCTATTTTCAAAGAGCCCTTGCCCATTCAAATTGCCAAGAAATATAAAAGAAAAGGCAAGGAAACTGGTATTGGTTAACCCAAACAATGACACCTTGAATTTGTAGAGTCCTTTGTGTTTTCAGAAGGCAATTTTAACCATATATTCTAGTTTTACACTAATTTCATAATATGTCAACCTCGTATCCAAATTTTGAAAAGTATTTGACTCCATGAAATTCGTCCAAAATTTCATCTGTGAATAGAATGGAGAATTTTTTCTTGATTGTTATCTTGTTTAATCCTCAATAATATATAGACAACATGAAGAAACATCCATTTTTGTACTAAAACCACCAAGGCTACATAAGGACTTCTGCTTTTTGTAATAACGCCACATCTCAGTAGATCTTGAATTAATCTTTATATTTTTGTTTGATGGTGATAAGGGTCAAATATAGCTTCATTTCAATCACATGTTCAATTCCTTGTTCTGGTGGCATCTCCATGGGTAGGTCTTGGAATACCATTTTATGTTTGGGATTAGTTCTTGAATCCTTGATGCCAAGAGTCAATTAGTTCCTAGGATAGTATCTCCATTTAATGGCATTGTGGTATATATAATAGTGCTCCCTTACAAATTAGTTTCTCCATCTGATGTGAGGGTACAATTTGGGTATGCAGAGAGGTTGGAACCCAGACAACTTATGTTTTTCCTCTTGGCATTTGAATTTAACAAAGTTCTTTTGGTGATTTACGACACAAGTACCTAATGTTTGTAGTCATTGACCCCTAACCAAAATCTTCATATCTAGGACTGGATACACAAAAATATTTAATCTCCTTACAACATTGATGTCAACAAAAATATGGTTAGAACTGTAACTTTGCTCTTTTTTGTATGCCCCTTTAACTTTGAAGTTTGTGATTAGGTAATAACAGTTATGGTTGCTAACAATATTTTTGGTGTTTTCTTGTCCTTTGATTTTGACATGACACTTTGAGGGTTACATGATTCTTTTTCATATTGTTATAACCCTAATTTTCACCAGACATGCTTACCTGGCATCCTGCCATCTCAGATTCCTTCTTTGCCAAAACACTGCTGAACAACTCTTCTTAAAAGCCCCTTTTATAAAATCCCATGTGCCCTACTCCATTATTGCATGCGTGTACATGCTAGCTGACCCAATACAACCCACGTGTACCTACAAAAGCACAGAAAAAGGAAAGTTGCTGACGAAACACACAACTTTGGGTAAGTTAACTAAACATTTCGGCCATGCATGGCTGATCACTCGACCAAATACCTAGCTTCTTCTAGCCTATAAAAGAAGGGTTAGGGGTCCCATTTGAAGGAGGAGAATCATAGTAAAGAAACTATACCCGATTAAGCAATCCCTTTGTCCCAACCTTTAGCCATCCTTGTGCAAAGAGAAGTATAGAGAAAAGTAGTTGGAAGGCAGTGGAAGAAAAGCCCAGGACTAGGATCGAGGAGCAGTAGCTGACTTTATCATTATAAGGTATCATTGTGAAGTTAATAAAAAAATTGTTTTTCCCGTCCCACCATATGAGATTGTCATTATTGGAATATTGATTGTATGATTGATTAAATCTCTAACCCATTAGTTCATAGATCAAATGCATGCGAAGTTCTTTGTTTGTCTTTAGTGAATGAAGGTCATCATTGGGAGGAGAGTTGCAGTCAAAGAACGACCATGTGCAAAAAGGGATCGACATCAAAGACGAAAAATAAGGTACGTCAATTTAATCTCTTGAGCCTTGTATTTACATATGACTAATGGGGGTTTAGGCACAAGATGATGGTAAAAAGTAAGAATCTTTAGGTCATTTCTGCATGCATGATAAAACCCATAGTGCTAGTCCATAGGGGGGGTTTCCCACCCACAATAGAATTGGCGACCATACTGGGGATCTCTAGGGTTTCTGAGAATGTTTTTTTCTTCGGTATTTTTAGAACTGGTTTCATTTCTTGTTTTTAAAGTTTCTACAAAAGTCTGAGCTAACAGAGATTCTGGTCTTCGATACCAGTTATCTATGTTTCTTTGCTTGATTGCATTTTTTTTTTCGAGACCCACAGAGGTACACGCGGCCTGTATAAGGTCTGCACGTGTGTACCCGTGCCCTACCTTCCCACAGCCCGCATGTACACGCTAGCTAAGGAAGTGTCAGTCGCGTGTATGATTCCAGAAAATTTCTTTTAGAGAGGCAGTCATCCTCTCCCCTGTCAGAAATAATCCTTCTCAGGGGTTTGCTGGAACTCTTTCTAGTCTTTGTTGTTTGCATTCTATAGCTTAGGTTTCACCTCAGATTGGTTTGTTCTATGAAGTTTTCCTTGAATTGTTTTCTTTTTTCTATTAAAGTAAGTGTTTGAGTCTTCAAGAGATCTCGGTTCTCAGTACCAGTAGTCTCAGCCTGGGTTGGATTTCTTGGCCTTTCATTTGTCTTAGAGTTTCAGAGATACACGCGGTCTGTATAAGGCCAACACACATGTACATGCGCCCTAACTTTACATAGCTCACATGCACACGCTTGCTGTTGAACTGTTAGCAACGTGCCCGTGGAGAAAAATTTTGTTTAAGGTGAGGCAATCATCCTTTCCTTTGATAAGAGTTATACCTCTTAGGTTTTTGGGTCTCTGTCATAGCGGTCAGTAACTTAGGTTTGATCACATCAATAGATTTCTTTTTCATTAAGAATTTTTGCTCAAAATTTTCTTTTTATAGGGTTTTTAGACAAGTATGAGAGTCCAGTTTTAATTTGCTTGTGTGTTATTTTTAAAGTGACTCTTTGTGATCTGCGCTTAGGCCATAAGTTTTCTTGGTTTTTACTTGTTGATATTTTTCCTTTTTGCTTTTTGAGCATTCAAATAAAAAAAAATCTTTTATTTTTTTGTTTGGTTAAATAGTGTTGGTTTGCATTAGTAACCAGGGAAAATTCTTTGCTTTCATAAGTTCTTTATGGTTTACTTAGATCATAAGTAGCTCATAGTCGAGTGAAATCCTGCTTTGAATTTGCTGTTTAAAGATCTTAGAAAATTTTTAGTTTGAAAAGTTGTTTAAGATTTGAGTCAAGAAGAAGTTATTTTGTTTCCAACTTTCTGTTTATTTTTCTTTCATCTTTCAAACATCACTAGTTTCACTTTCATAACCTTTGAATTAATACAAGCCATAAAAATTAATGCTAAATCTAAAATTCATTAGAATTTTTATGTTTGCAGGGTCAACCAACTAGTTTAGGGTTAGGGCCTTGAATTAGGTTGGAGAGGAAACTCTTCAAGGCCATTAAATCAAACATTGGAGTCTGAGTTAGGGAGTGTCAAAGTCCAGTATCATGAAAGTTATCCAGGACCCCCCTCTAACAAAGGGGATAAACACAAGGTCACGTGCGGAAAGGTAGCGGAGATAACCCCTCCAAAGTTGGACCAATCGTAGTGGAGAACACATATAGAGGGCTTGTCTTGGGATTCCATCGATTGCATTTTCCACAGAGCTTCGTGGGTCTCGAATCCGTTTGAGGTCCTGAATTGTCTTCCGTACCACTTGCCTTCGATACCCTTGACAGGTTTCGAGCTTGATACCCTGCTCATTGTGGTCTACCCCACTTTCGACTGTACCCGCCTAGTGATTGTTCGCGCNGGAGAACACATATAGAGGGCTTGTCTTGGGATTCCGTCGATTGCATTTTCCACAGAGCTTCGTGGGTCTCGAATCCGTTTGAGGTCCTGAATTGTCTTCCGTACCACTTGCCTTCGATACCCTTGACAGGTTTCGAGCTTGATACCCTGCTCATTGTGGTCTACCCCACTTTCGACTGTACCCGCCTAGTGATTGTTCGCGCGCTGACAATCTAGTTGCCTATCTTTTTTAGAGACATACACAGGCGACTGCGGGGGTATACCACGGTAACTAGGACAAACATTGGGCCACACTTTGCAGAGTATACCTAGAGGGTGCTTCCGTGTTCTAGTTGCACTTGCACCAGTAAGTTTCTTTAGTGTTGGTTGTTGTAACTGTTCTTCCAACTAGTTTAGTGTTTGCTTATTTTATCTTAGAGGGACCTTTTTAGTGTGTGTTGTTTTTTGAACAAATATAAATCCCTAGTGTGTCTTTGATCTTATCACATAGTGGAGGATCAACAACTTTGCCGGTCACGAAGGCTTCTGGTCCTATCACCGATTACACTGGAGCCACCTCCGCTACCACTAAGGCGAAAGCTAGACCAACAAGGGTATTTTGAAGCGACCGGGTCATAGGAAACTGTACCCGACCAACATCTGGAGGAAACGATCGTTTTAGACCTTGGAGTGAAAACTCTTGGTCCATCCAAAACTCCAACCATTGATCTTTCGGCACCCATCATCGTACAGATTCACCCGTACAAGTGCCAGACAATGTCACACATAGCAATGGAAACAAATGCTGCTACTTCTTCTGAGAATTCTTCAATTCCCACTACGGTTGTCACCATAGGGGATATTCCACCTCCTAACCCACCATCATCGGTCCAGGCCACCATGGTCTCTACCGCCTCTACCTCGAGCAGTGGTCCAATCCCATCTATGGCGGTGGCCACTGCCCCTTTCAGATAAAGTGCAACAGGCCCTCCATTCTCATATGGGATTCCTAGATCAGGTACAAGTCCTGTACTTTCCTACTCCACTTTACAGACTTTAGGTTTGGGGGCAGGGAGCTCTAATGCTCCTCTGTAAGGACACATGGGGGGCACTTTAGCTCCTTTTAATTCTTTCCCTTACAAAGAGGTCATATACCTCCTTTGTCCCCTTCACTCGGTGGAACCCACCATCAATCCGTTGGGCCACCCACACACCATAGTTTATTTGGAGCAGGGAGTCAAGGACCACCTTCTCATAATATGTCGGTAGGTTTGAGACTGTTTTCTTTGTTCGATGCATTTGGTAAGAATGCTTTCTCGTCGGCTGCTTTCCTGACTGGGGGAAACCCTGGTTACATACAACCTATTCCTATGTAGGGTACTATTCCTGCACAGGGGGCAAACCCAAGAACTTCTTCCGCATTAGGACCTTGGAATTCTTGGCAGGGATCAGTTCCCTCATCAGGAATGCCGATCTAGGGAAATTATTTTCACAACCAATGTAACCTTGGACAAGGTACTATGCCTATGCCCATGGGATCGACATGGGGCAACCCTTCCCAAAGTCCTCCGAATGTAATGCACGCCCAACCATCTACGTCCTATTTTGGGAATCAACCGATGATGTCTCCTCACATATAGAATTCGTACGTTGGTCATGGCCATTATTTTTACCAGAACCCAGGATAGCAACCAAAATTTTCCTGGCAACCTGGTGCCAGTCAAACTCCAGGCCCCTTTTTCCATGGTTATCACCAACAACCCAAACTACCTTTCCTGGAAACCTTGCATTTTCCATACTTAACAAGGTTGTTGAATGACCCTATCTGTCATGATCCACATTGGCCCCCTATGCTGACGAAGTTGCCTTTGGAGATACAAAATTTTGAAGCCAAGCCTAATGAAGATCCAGGAGATCATGTGACCACCTTCCATCTTTGGTGCTCGTCTAACTCGTTGAAAGATGACTCCCTACAGTTGCGATTGTTTCAATGTACTCTCATAGGAAGTGGCGCGAAATGGTACATTGAGCTCGACCTCTCAAGATACTCTTCCTTTGGCGAATTGGAAATGGCTTTCCTAAACCATTTTCAATTACCTGTGAGATACGACACTGGCACAGAAATTCTGGCCAATTTCGAACAGACAAAAGCGAACCATATCTTTGATCACATCCAGGAATGGAGACGTCAGAAGAGTTTAATTAAGGTGCCAGTCCCACTAGTATTCCTGCTCGAGTGGTTCCTTAAGTCTTTGGTCCCACAGTTATCCAAAGACGTCGCGACGTCGGGAGTGTTTTCCGAAGAATATGCCATCATGAGAGCTCAACATCTTGAGCTAATCTACTCTCAGTCTAGTTTATTATACGAGATCCTTGCAAATGCACCACGCTCAATACTTGATAAAACCAGACAGAGAGCTGGACCACATGCCGATGGTATTGTTGGTTCAGCACAAACAAAGCCCGCTGAACAAATGACGAAGAAATTGCAGCAATTGTCTATACAACACATAGTGGCCAGCCAAACTACTGTTTTGGCTGCTACCCCTACCCAAAGATCGGATGTACACACAGTGCAATCAAAAAATCCAAAGGCCACCCAACAACCTGATGGAAAGAAAAAACAATGAAAGAAGGGTAAGGGGGATAAGAAACCCACTAACAATGTTGGCGGGGGAAACACTGAGAAACGGAAGGTGAGGTATCTGTGAAACCTGTGCATGAAAGAACACCCGACCCACCAATGTCCTCAGCTTGCAGAGGCCCAAAAGTTTGTGACACAACAACAACCTACCATGTTAACCAATCCATTTCAACATGGGCAAAACCTAACCCAAACCTCTACAAGCGCGGAAGGGGGAAGTCAAGGACCCTCTCCGTCTTCGA
This sequence comes from Picea mariana, assembly GCA_032191745.1. Lineage (NCBI taxonomy): Eukaryota > Viridiplantae > Streptophyta > Pinopsida > Pinales > Pinaceae > Picea > Picea mariana. The sequence goes on from JASDQU010101105.1 coordinate 391,144, forward strand.
ACAATCCTGCATCCGCGAATGTGTATATGATGAAGGGTGATGCTTTTATATCAACTAGAGTGCATGACTACAGTAAAACAAGCACTTCTGAGAAGGGCAAAGAAGCCAAAATCCCATCTCTTCCTCTCCAGATCAAGAAGACTTTGGGTGAAACAATGACATGCATCCCAAAAGGTACGTTCAAGAAAGCTTCTCACAACCCAAATGCAAGGGCCACCCAGAACCATTTCATGGTGAAGGATTTGTCCCAAACCCCTTATGCGATGTATGCTTTGGACATCCTCCAAAGCTTCCCTTCCCAGAGGAAAGATTTTTTAGCCGCTTTAGGATCTACCGAGACTTGTAATCTGGGTACAATCATGCTGGATACAACCGACTTAAAACCTCATCTGCCTTACCACGTAGCATTTCAGATAGTAGTGGCTTGCCCCATGAAAAATTTTACTTGGAACATTTTCTGCATGGTGGTTGATGAGGGTGCCTTGACACGCGTCATGTCGTTGGCATGTTCGAAGGCCATTGGCCAGCCTGTTTTGTCTCTGTCACCTACTCTTCTCACTTCTTTTGACGGTCGTTCATTCCGACCACATGGCATCATTCCCTCTTTCCCCGTGCAGCTAGGAGGGAAGATCGTGTGCGTCGAGGTAGAAGTAGTCAACACATCCCTCGACTACAATCTCTTGTTAGGAAGGAGTTGGACTTATGCCATGCAAGAAGTGGTTTCTATAGTTTTTTGGGTCTTTTTGTGTCCATAGGAAGACCAGATTGTGACCATTGATCAATTGTCTTTCTCCAAACCTGACCCTTCACTGGGGACATCCACAGTCCCGATGATTGGTAATACCCAACCGGGCGTAGTCAACGTAGGGCTTGGTTTGTGCCCATCTTTGATGGGTACCTTCGGTTACCCGCCCCCTCAAGGCAATGTCAAGTTCATATCCGACCACCATAAGGTTGAGATTTTCCAAGTTTCATCATTTCCCATGACTTACTTCAACGATCTGTGGATACTTCCTTCCCCATCGGCCACGATGGAGGGGATAGGGCACCCTGGAATGTCCATGCCCTTGTCTGTAGCTAAAGTAGTGTACTCTTTAGTCTAGCAAGCTTTAGTTGACACCGATCCAACTCCTGCACAAGAGTTAGATCCGATTCCAGAGCCTATTTGGGCTCAAGGTTCTCTCGCTGATACCGATGCATTAGACTTAGTATTGCCCTCTGACGAAGCAATAATTGAAGCAATGACTAGTCCGACCAAACCCTGGGACGATCTCCATCACTGATCATACTTCCTCCCAGAGTTAAGAAGAATTGAAGCAAGAGAATTCACCTTGAGTATGACTGGAGATAGGTCTTGTCCTATTAATCCCTTAGCTACACATGAGGTTTATGCTGAGGGTAATATGGAAAATATCACTGAAACTATACCGATTAATATCTACAGAACCCCTGGCATTGTGGATAATGTTTTCATTGGAGCTGACTGTTCCCTCGAAGAGATTCAAATCTACATAGATCTATTTAAATAATTCCACGATGTTTTTGCCTAGTCTTACAAGGAAATGCTAGACATCGATCCAAAAATAGTCGAACATGAAATCACAAATTATCCGGATGCCAAGCCTGTTTGGCGAAAGATTCGTCCAGTTAATCCCAGGAAAGCAGCATCCATTAAGGTTGAAGTCGAGAAACTGCTAAAATCTGGTTTTATCTATCCTATCCATTTGACCCAATGGGTGTCAAATCCTGTTCCAGTCAATAAGAAACAAGGCACGATTCGCGTATGTACAGACTTCCGTGATTTGAACAAGGCCTGTCCAAAAGATAATTTTCCTACACCATTCATCGACCGGATAATTGATGAATGTGTAGGTTGCGAGGCCTTTTCTTTCATGGATGGTTTTTTGGGATATAATCAGATACAAATCAAATTCGAAGACCAACACAAATTGACATTCATTTGTCCATGGGGTACATTCGCGTATCGTAAGATGCCCTTTGGTCTAAAAAATGTTGGAGCGACCTTTTAGCGGGCCATGTCTTTTGATTTCCATGATGTCAAGCATATAGTCAAGGCCTATTTAGATGATTTAGCATCTTGATCTGGCAAGATAACGGATCATCCCACACACCTCCAACTTATCTTTGAGTGATGTCGCTACTTTCGGATTTTCTTGAATCCAAACAAGTGCAGCTTTTGCGTAACATCAGGATGTTTTTTAGGTTTCATAGTGTCAACAACAGGGATCATGGTTGATCCTCTTAAGGTTGAGGCAATAGTTCAGTTGCCTTCCCCACACACAATCCTTCAACTTCAGAGTCTACAGGGCAAGGCGAATTTTTTAAGGCGTTTCATCGCCAACTATGCTAAGATCACAAAAGGGTTTATGCACTTACTGAAGAAAGATGTTCCTTTTCATTGGGACGATGCCTCTCAATGCTCCTTCGAAGCATTGAAACATGCCCTCACAACTTCCCCTCTGCTTCGACCACCCAACTATAACAAATATTTCTTATTATACCTGGCTGCAACAGAGTCAACCATCGGCATGGTCTTAGTTCAGGAAGATGATTTGCTCTCAGAATATGTGATCTATTACTTGAGCCGAGGCCTAGTTGAATCAGAACTCAATTATTCTCATATCGAAAAACTTGCGTTGACAGTAGTCCATGTTGTTCAACGGTTTCGTCATTATGTTCTGTTTCGCAAGACCACCATCATTGCCATTGTGAATCCATTTCAATACGTGTTGACATGACAGGTAATAGGAAGAAAAATTAGTAGATGGATATTCGTCCTCCAGGAATTTGAATTAGATTTCATTTCAGTGAAATCCAAAAATTCACTGGTCTTCACAGAACTCATCTCGGAACTTCAGATCGAGTAGGTGATGTTATGCCCAAAGAGTCGCCTATCAGAGGAGATATGTTTTTGATCTTATCTTCTGATCCTTGGTACAGAGATATACTTGTCTATATCTAGACTTTGAAGTGCCTCACCTCTGCTTCTCGTGATGAGTGTCGCCGTATACACCATCAGGCTAAGAATTATCTCATACTCGATGATACGTTGTATCGAAGAGGTGTAGACTACATCCTGCACCAATGCCTCACTCATGAAGAAGCAATTATCGTTCTTAACGATTACCATAACGGAGCATGTGGTGGTCTTTTGTCTGGGTTGGAAATAGACCAAAAGATTTTACGAGCAGGTTACTTCTAGTCGACACTAATCAAAGATTATATCAAATCGGTCAAGAAGTGCCACCCATGTCAGATCTTCTCTCAGAAGATGAGGGCACATCCCTCTCCCATGTTTCCTATCATCACAGTTGGTCCCTTCACCAAGTGGGGGATTGATTACACTACATGCAACCCTCCTTTAGCAAGGGGGCACCGTTATATCATTGTCACCGTAGACTACTTCACGAAGTGGGTCGAAGCTATGCCAACGTTTAAAGATGATGGAGAGACTGCAACTCTCTTTTTATTCAACCAGATAATAGCAAGGTTCGACGTCCTGAGAGAGATTGTCACTGACCATGGCAGTCACTTTTAGAACCAAATGATGACTGAGTTAACATCAAAGCTTGGGTTGCGGAAAGAACATTCGTCACCCTACTACCCCCAAGCAAATGGTCAGGTGGAAGCTGTAAATAAATCTCTTAAGACCATCCTACAACGAATGATCAACTAAGCCAAGTCAAATTGGCATTTGATGTTATACTCGACATCATGGGCTTACCGAATGTCTATTAATACTGCAACTGGTTTCTCACCTTTTCAACTCTTGTACGGACTGGAAGCAGTCTTGCCTATAGAATGTCAGATCCTGTCCCTAAAATTGTCAGTACAGTTATTGCCAGACACTTCTCCACTTGAAGAACGGTTATTATACCTTGAGCGGCTCAATGAGCAACGTCATGATGTTGCCCTAGTCAATGAGGCTCACAAACAAAAATTCAAGTGTCAATATGATCGGTCCATTCGTCCTCTGATTTTCTCTGAAGGCAACCTTGTCCTCGTCTATGACCAAGATAAGGACCCCATGGGGGCATGAAAATTCAAACCCATGTGGTTCAGACCTTTCATCATAAAAGAGGTTCTAAAAAAGGGCGTTTATCGTTTGGTTGACTTTGAGAGAAATGCTTTGGCGAAGCCTAGAAATAGGCTCTACCTCAAGAAGTATTACTCATAGGTAAGTCAACTTGGGTAACTTTTTGTAACATATGTATAGTCTTTGTACTATTACTTTCTGGTTTTTTTTAGTATTATGGACATGTCATTTTTGATGTTATCTTTTTTCACTGTGGCAGATGTCAAGTGAATCAGAGGTGTTCATTGAGTACGCAGATGGTGCTAGCCGACACACTCGGAGGCTTGCCTCCGCAACTTGGGTAATTTTTACACCTCGAGGCCAGTTATTATCTTCCGAAGGTATATGCTTAGGCGACACCACAAGCAATGTCGCCGAGTACAGTGCAGTTATTGAGTTGCTTCGTGATACCCTGTCATTTGGTATCTCTCATCTCCGGGTCTATTTAGATGCTCAGCTGGTTGTGTCTCAGTTAAATAGAGTCTACCATGTTCATGATCCAACTTTACACCGACGATTCCTTAGGGTACGTCTCTTAGAACGAAGCTTTGATTATATTACATATTTTCATGTTCCTAGGAGATTAAATCAAGTTACAGGTACTCTAGCTAATCAAATTTTAGACTGGCATCTTGCACACATATAAAAAGACATACACATAAACATGTAAATACATTTTTAAAGACAACTATGATCCATACGACACAAAAAGACATAAAAACCCATATATAATATCATAATCATTAGAGTACATAGGTGGATGCAAGTGCCTAAAAAATATGACCAGTAACAAGTCATGGGGCTTATGCCCTCAAAAAATATATACAGGTGGAGCTATCAAAGTCTAGACTAACTAAGGTCAGGGCCTTTGGGCCCTGTTGTAATAATCAACAACGTTTTCGAAATGCTGAAACAGTCAGAACCATGTCCGTGGTGCCCCCACTACATGAGGATGCATGGATGGTGGCAGATCCTCAATCTATGCCATAGGGATGGTGCAAGTGAGCGAGGTAAAATTTCACTCAACGCGTCTCAAAACCCTCTCAGCCTCATTGGCTGGAAGCTCTCCTGCTACTGCTGGTCCCCCTACAGCGGTAGGTGCGACCCCTGGCTGAGGATGACACCTATTCCTTACATAATCCGTAGGTTGTGAGGGTCCCACATCTGCACAGAATAGACATGTATCTGTCAAATACTCTGGTATAAAAAAACGATATATAAAAAAACAACATAAAAATTATATATTTTTCAAAAAAAAAAATGATGCAAACTTACCCATCTCGCCTCGCTCCTCACCTAGAGGTACAGGGATCTCAGGATCTCTCGAGAAATCAATCCCAGCATAAGGATAATCCTCTATGGCTGGGATCTGCTACGACAACCAAGCAAAGAAGTCATCATCAAAGGACTCATTGGTCCTTCCACCACCTTGTTGTGGTAGCAACGATGCCCATCTGCAAACCGCAGGAAGAGAGGCCTGATGTCCTCGTACCACCACTCGAGGACTCAAACTAGGAACTCTTTCAAAGAAAAATGAGCATAGAATCATCCTGAACCTGAAGTTCCTCTACATCCGCAACTGACAATCTGTCAGCTACCTCTTCATACAATTGAGCAGTGTAGTGCTCCAGTCAAATATTTGTACATTTAAGCACTAGACTGCACAGTTCATCTGTGCACGGGACGCCTAATGTAGAGCCATAGAACCAGTCATCCTCCCAATAAGCAATATAATTGCCTACAGTGATAAATCAGTGATCCTTCTTATTGGTACCTGTGAGCTCGATCGGTCTGTACCAGCCTCACAATAAAGTCCTATCAATTCCGATATATTATGAGGCCTCGAAGGAAATGTCCGAAAATTGACTGGTTCCCCTCTCCTGGAGAGGCCATTCAAAAAGTATATATCCTCTATAGTGGGCACCAGTGACTGCCCCTCTAACATAAAAGATTCTGCGTTAGGGTGCTAGTATTAAACCAAGGCATTCAATAGCCTAGGTTGTGATCTCATGAAAGGACATAGAAAAAACTTGAGCAATCCACATTGCATTAACACTGCCACAGTGTTAAGGGTCTTCCCCAACTAGTGTGCTAATATCTTCGTGCTCTCGTTCTCTCCATTGCACATACATCCTGCACATGGGAAAATTTTCAGAGGGTTAGGCCTTGCTTTTAAAACCTTTTTTCACTCATGGGAGGGTCCACACGGGCTATTGTGATGACAATCATGTGTACACGTGCTCTGACATCAGACAGAGTGAGTGTAAACGCGGGCTGTCATAGGACAACCCACGTGGACCTAGGGCCAACATTTTAAAGGTAGAAGCCCCCCCAAGAAACCAAATTAAATGCATAGTAAAAAATTAAAAAGCAAAAGGAGGTAATTTATACTTACTTTGTCTAGACAGATGGTCGTTTTTTCCACTGTAGCTCCCGAAATCACCACTTTTGCCAAAGGGAGTTCTTTGTGCCAGAGTCAATTTCCAAATCAACAATGGTAATAATGAGCTGCCAACTTCTATTTATAGACTTTTTGGCCCCTTTTTGTCACTTTTTTGGCCCCCCTTATCATTTTTTCTAAATTGAAAACCATTTAGAGTGATTCAGGAGTTTTTATGGAAAGTTACGTTCAGGTATCAGGACATTTTTTGGAGTTTTGGGTCACTGTTGATGGTATGTGGGAAAAACCTCAGATGATCAACTTGAGCATATAGGTTAGGCTTTCCACCCCTACTTTTGTATCTCATTGTCTTTATCCCTTTGCCATAGGATTGATCCCATCAGGTTGCGACACAAAACCATCATTGTTGCTTTAGAAGTGTCGTGATTTGGTGGTAGAGCTTACCAGAACATGGATGCCCTAGGTAGATCCTGGTTGCATTATGGTGTCCATGCTGTCAGTAATGACTATAGGCACGGGAGTCCTTTTAGTTTTGCCTGATTACACATTTGAGCCTCATTTTCATGACTCTTGACCTCACCCACGGGACTCCCAAAACATAACGGGTCTTCTTTTAAGCCCTTTTCAGACCCTCTAAACATGAAAAGATTGCCGAGAGATCTTGTGGCCTTTCATGCTCGCTATACTGGAATTTGAAGTCACGTCTATCCAGAGGTAGTTTACCCCTTTTTCGGTACGAACGATCAACTGTACGAACAAAGGTATACTCTAGATACCTCGGATCTCTAGAAGAGTATTCTTAGGTATAATTTCAACCCTTTTTCGGGCCTGAGGGACTAAATTTACGAAAGAGGAACCCCCACGGAGTCCATAGTTAAGCTCTTTTTAGACTCCCTAAAATTGAAAAGATCGCCGAGTGACCTTATTCTTTCACACTCGTTAAAGTGGTCCAGAAGAACATTCTTGATGGAGTCCATAGTTAAGCTTTTTTCAGACTCCTTAAAAATGAAAAAATTGTCGAGTAATCTTGTCTTTATCACACTCGTTAAAATGGTTTTGAATAGATGTCTTGTCGGTGCTAGTTTACCCCTTTTTCAAACCAACTAGACTACCTTCGAAAAAGGTACCCCATCAGAGTCTCCTTTTACATTGTTTCAGAATCTCTAAATATGAAAAACTACCGAGCTTACCTTCTCTTGGCTCGTTAAAATTACATCGAAGGATGTTACCATTGTGTGTTTTGTTAACCACGTTTGCATACCTGTGTCTTTGGCCCAATGCCGGCTCCATGTTTCTCTCAACTGAACCATCTGAAGCATGCCTTATATGCAAGCCTTGTAGCACTTTGCCTCTACATCTTGACACCTTTGGCACTTGGAGGATTTTTCCCGAGTGTCCTTTTCCTGCATATGTCCCTTTGCCTTGAGCATCCCTATGTTCTGTGTGCTTGGAACTAGTATGTTTTCGAAACTTGATCCTCCTTTGTAATGTAGCATTCTTTCATTCTTTTTCAAGCTTTCCAACATTATTGAAAAAGACAAAAAATTCAAATATACCCCAAAAAGAGGAAGGGAAAAGTATTTTCTTTTTATTGGCAGCACAATGAGTCACCCTTGGATAAAGCACATCTTTCAGTTTGTTTGTCAAACCCTAGGATTTAATATGACCTTAGGAAACAGTTCCCACTACATTGCGCTGTGTCCTCCTCCATTTGGTTATTCTTCCAAACATATGGAGAGTTTGTGTTGCCTCCTGCGTCGTAAACTTATGTTAATGCCATGCTGCCTGAGTCTCATATTTTGTCATGCTATTATCCAAGGGAAGTTTTTTTTAAGCCTGAGTCAGCCCCTCTGCAGTTTGTCTCTTGCCCTCATGCTCGACCATCCTCAAATTCCAATCAAGTCTTTGTTAGAAATCAATGAAGCCTTCAATCTGATCATCAAGATTCTCTAGTCCATGACTGACGAGCCGTTAAAGAACTCTGGGTAGTGAAGTCATACAATCATATTACACTCCTACCCAAGTTTTGAAGATTTTGAAGTTGTTGCTCGAGCTCTGAAGACCTCATCTCCAACCATCAGGCCTTATCAACTTCTAGAAGATGGATACTCTACATGTATATCTTTTTGATTTTGAGATGTAGCTCCGTTGTGTATTGCTCACTACTACACTTTATATAGTTATATGACACGGATCTACAGTTTATTTGATTGGTAGCTATGATTTTATTTTATCCCAAGCATGGGTATGCCTGCCTCGGTGAGACAATTATTATTTTGCAGACGACACCTCCCGATTTTTGGTCCCTGGGCTCACTTGTTCAGAACATCGGTGAAGATTGTTAATGTATTTCGGCCATCAGATGCTCTTTTGACCTCACACATTAGGGGGCATCTGTTATAACCCTAATTTGTACTAGACATGCTTACCTGGGATCAGGCCATCTCAGATTCCTTCTTTGCCAAAACACTGCTGAACAACTCTTCTTAAAAACCCCTTTTATAAAATCCCACATGCCCTACTCCATTACTGGACACATGTACATGCTAGATGACCCAATACATCCCGCATGTACCTACAAAAGCACGGAAAAAGGAAAATTGCTGACGGAACACACAACTTTGGGTAAGTTAACTAAACCTTTCACCCATGCATGGCCAGTCACTCGACCAAATACCTAGCTTCTTCTAGCCTATAAAAGAAGGGTTAGGGGTCCCATTTGAAAGAGGAGAATCATAGTAAAGAAACTATACCCGATTAAACATTCCCTTTGTCCCAACCTTTAGCCATCCTTGTGCAAAGAGAAGTATAGAGCAAAGCAGTTGGAAGACAGTGGAAGAAGAGCCTAGGACCAGGATCGAGGAGCAGTAGCCAACTTTATCATTGTAAGGTATCATTGTGAAGTTAATAAAATAATTGCTTTTCCCATCCCGCCATATGAGATTATCATTATTGGAATATTGATTGTATGATTGATTAAATCTCTAACCCATTAGTTCATAGATCAAATGCATGTGGAGTTCTTTGTTTGTCTTTAGTGAATGCAGGTCAGGATTGGGAGGAGGGTTGCAGTCAAAGAACGACCAAGTGCGAAAAGGGATCGACATCAAACACGAAAAATAAGGTACATCAACTTAATCTCTTGAGCCTTGTATTTACATATGAGTAATGGGGGTTTAGGCACGGGATGATGGTAAAAAGTAAGAATCTTTAGGTCATTTTTGCATGCATGATAAAACCCCTGGTGCTAGTCCATAGGAGGGATTTCCCACCCACAACATATATGTTTCTTCAATATATGAGTCGTCTTCTTTATCTGCCTCCACATTTATATAATGTTTTTGAGCCTAGGATCCCATATCTCTCCACATTTCATACATTTGCCTTCCCTTCATATTTGGCCTTCCAAACTATGTTTATTTCCTTATTGTAGATGCAATGGAAGACATTTTGATTTGTCAGTGTTTGTGGTTTGGGGAGACTTTCATCTTGAATAAACCTTGTCATATTTTTGGAATGGCCTATTTAGTTTAATTTCTGCAATTTTCGCCTTACATTTGACCTTTCCATGATCGTAACACTATGCATTTCTACTCTGTTCTTTATGTGAAGATTTAATCTAGACACATACTATTTGGAGTAGTTGATCTTGCATTAACTCAAGGACTTTCATTGCCAATATTGCCCATTCATTCATGTATTCATATACATCGCATTTTCTTAGTATTCTGGTGAGAATTGGAAAAAGGTCTTTTTTTGTTACACCTTGGAATATATTAAAGAAATTGTCTTTCAATGTATCCTAGTTATATGAACAAAATACTTTGAAGGCCTTCCATCACATGTACCAATTGTTTGCAAGGCACTCAAGTTGCATGGAGGTGTACTTGATTTTTTTTGTTGCAGTCTTGAACATCATGTATTTCAAGTATTCCTCTGCTTTGTTAATCTAGGTCACACTTTGTTTTTCATTTCCATTGAATTTTGATAACTCTAATTTTACCCTCATCAGATACACCTACATTGGTTGATTTGTATAGGAATGTAGTTGTATAAGGGTGACCAGTAAGCCATTCGTGGATATGCTCGGCTGTCGATTAGTTCTAAGCCATTCGTAGATATTCTTGGTAAGTTGGTTGTGGATTAGTTCTGCCTTCCTGGGTTGGTGATTTTGATCAATTAAGCTGTCCAAAGACTCTTTGTTGAGTGCCATTAACCCTTGTGGCTTTGATTAATATGGTCCTTCAATGCATCCTTGCTTTTAGTGACTTCTATTTTACTTCTGTTATTTTTGTTACTTCTTGTTTTAATGCATCATGATTCTGTGCAACCTCTAGCCTCAAAATTCCATGGTCCTACTTGAAATTGTGTTATTTATTACTTTAACACACCATGGTTCTATGCAATTCCCTACCTCATATTATCATGGTTCCACTAACAATCCTTCTTGAAATTTGCCTGCTTATTAATAACCTACTTGTATTGGCACTCCAGGTTTTCCAACCAGATATTAATATCTGCATTGCCCACCATTTTCCTCGTCTTTGGAGGAGAAATTTTAATTTTTACTGTTTAATCACTGGTGGCTGAGTGATGGAGGCAGTGCACTTGTACAATTTCTCTGCTACACACAATTTGCTGATATACAAATTTCAACATTATCTAGGAGATGCTTTTGGGTGTGGATCCCAAAACCTAGTATGCATCCAGTGCAGGTGCAAGAGCCCTATAGGTGAATCCAATACCTCTGCATCCAAGAAGATAACATAGAATCAAGATGAACAATGCTGCTAGAAGGCACTGCCAAAGGTATAATTGTATGCGAGCTGTTACAGGACAATTTAAACAAACCTACACAACCTAGAATCTATTTACATTCAGTTTAAAAATTGTCTAAATTTTAGATTGACTCCTTAAAGGATACTTTAACCTTTTTTCCAAGCTAGAAATTGTTGAATGATATGTTTGGTAAGATTTTAAAATAGGTATGCATCCAATAGATTTGGAAGCCCCAACCCTATCACCCTTCCCCTTTAGGCTGATTGTATGAATGCAACCTAAAATCATACCTTGAATTGAGAAAGAGACAAAAAGTATTTCCATCGCTTTGACATATATCTATGGGCACAACCAACAATCTAACATAAGGTTGTGAATTTTAGCTTCTAACTCACCTTTTGGTTAAGCATCTACCAGAATGTTGTTTTTAGATAAAAAATAAATAAGGATATTAATATTTTATCATAATTGGGAAAAAGACTTGAGCAAGATTGTAGTCTATGCTTGTGGCACAGTGATAAAGGAATCCATTCCCTTCCTCTTGATATGTATTGATTCTATAAGTAGATAAAAACAAAATGCCTTCTAAATATCAGTGAACCTAAAAACATTCCTCGGGAAAGACTCACAAGCATTATTCATCAACCTCATATGTAGTGGGAGCATTCCCTAAACCAAGTTAGTGAAAATTCATGACACCCATCTCTAATGATAAATGTCATATCCTCTCTTTCATTCTTGGGGATACAAACTTGATAGCATCTACTCCTTAAACCATCCTTGGAAAGATTATGAAGAGATGCCAGATACTGAAGTTAATGTGGGCACCATGGTTCAAATGGAGGTGGCCAAACAACTTAGTGTTGGCAAATATTTAACAGACATCGCATGCTTGTGTGCTTGTTATTGATGGCAAGTACAACAATGAAGATGGAATGAGTACAGAAAGTATGTAATAGATGGGAATTATGAGAAGACGCTGCAGAGAAGATTTGAACAAGCTTAGAAGAGATAGTGCAGAGGATTGTTGGCAGATCATCGATGGCAAGATCAGAGTAAGTAGAACAAAGTAAGCTCGGGAGGAGAAGCAACATTTCTGATCGTTGGATCCCATTTAAATTCCCGAAAGAAGGAGGACCGTCAGATCTGATTGTAGACAAGAAGAACGTGCAGAAGAGGAGGACAGATCTCAGGTGTCATATCTTAGCATAAGTTCTGACCATCGTTGGATCAGGGAGAAACTACACGTTCATTAAAGTGCAAGGAGTAGTGGGCTCACAAAATCCTGAAAGAAGGAGGATCGTCCATCTTCAGGCAGGACACGTGGACACAGATCAACATTTTGCTGACTGGAAAGTCAAAGTTTAGAAATGCTCCAACCTCTCACCTCTCGAAATCACGATATGCAAAATCGCGAAATCATCTCAACTGTCAGATCAAGGTGGCGATCTGGATCGTCGATCCGACTCCATTTCGAAGTTTCGTGGATCGGGAGTTGGAGATGTAAAATAACATTCACCACAGGAATGTCAAAATCGTGATATGTGAAATCGTGATTTAATCTCAGCCGTCAGATCAAGGTGGTGATCTGGACCGTCGATCCGACTCCATTTCCGAGTTTCATAGATTAGGAGTTGGAGATGTAAAAGAACATTCACCACAGGAATGCCGAAATCGTGATATGCGAAATCATGATTTAATCGTAGCTGTCAGATCAAGGTGTGATTTGGACAGTCGATCCGACTCCATTTCGGAGTTTCGTGAATCGCGACTTGGAGAGGCAAGAAACAATACCATAAGAATTCCGAAATTGCGAAATGTGAAATCGCGATATGATCTGAGCCATTGAATCAAGATCTAATCTGGACCGTTGAATCATAGGAAAAGTGGCAAGCGATTTGAATTTTGTTGACTTGGAGTCAACAGAGCATGGTGTGGAAACTCGCGAGATGTGAGATCACGATAAGATCTGGACCGTCGGATCTATGGATGTTTCCACCGTCGATTAGACTCGATGAAGTTTATAAACTCGTGAAATATGAAGTGCCTTTTGGCACAACCTATGGTCACCGTCGGTGGTCACGAGAAGGGAAGGAGTTAGTTCAGATAAGCTCCATTTCGGGGCTCAGGGATCACAACTTGGAGAGTCGAGATGCCTCATCTCCCGATTCACGAAATGAGAAATCGTGAAAGAGCTTTATGCATAAGCACGTGGTCACAACCATTGGGCACATCGATGGAAGATGGAGGAAGAAGCTAGAGGTGCTAAGCTTCACCACAAGGATCATGAAATGCCGAATTACGAAATGGCAAAACAGGCACAAGATTCTTTATTCTTAATCCAATGGTTCAAGTGAGTTTGAATATGATCGGAGGGCTACTGTTCCATCTCATAGTTAATTGATCAGTTACAAATCTGTTAGCTAAACTGATTCATGATTCTTGATCGGTTGGCATTTCAGTTGCTTAGACAGTTTTCTTTTGCCTAAGAATATTTGAAGTGTAACTGCTGTGGGTGTGGTGCATAAAAGAAAAAGATACAGACTGTGCGTGGTTGGTTGTTCTGAATGAAAAATGAATTAAACTGTAAGAAAGGGAAAATCATAGGATGCGCAGTGTGAGATTGAAAATATGTGCAGTGTGAGATAAAACTCAGAGAAGAGTAACATATGAGGAATAGACTTGAAGCAGAGCAGAATGACATAACAAGTTGAAGTAGAGCAGAATTGCAGAACAGACAAAAGAAGAGAAGAATTGCAGAATAGTTAGAAGAAGACCATATTTATAGAACATAGAAGAAGTGGTAAGAATCAATTTATCTGTGTAGTTGGTTGTTTAATCTTTCATTTAATATTCCAGGGTGTTTGGGAGGTGCTAGGGAGGACTGTTGTCCTCAGAGATTCAAGTGGGAGCTTAAACATAGGGAGTTGTAGCTTCCATCTGGTTGCAGCTAGAGAAACTAGGGTGGCAGGGTGGTGCAAGGGAGAACAAGTGTTTTCTGTTATACAGGTTGGAGCCTGTGTAACTGGAAGTTGGTGCTTCCATCCAGTTGGTGTTGGAACATTAAGGGAGTTGGTGCTTCCTTCTAGTGGGTGCTAGAGAAACCAGAGAGTTGGTGCTCTCAAACAAGTTGGAGCTTGTAAAACAAAGGTAGTAGCCTCACATTGAGTTTGTGCTCAATTATAGATGATGTACATAAATTAAAAGATTGCCTATCATTTCGAAGAAGAAGAGGTTTTCTCCCTTTATGGGTTTCCTTGTGAAAAACTGTCTCTGTGTATATCTTATGTGTGACTGATGCTCATTATTTATATCATCTATATGTTGTATAATATTAATGGTCACTTGAAGAAAATTTAAGAATGGTTTAATAGATTTATTATTGTTTAAGCACAGTAACAACTGATTCACACCCCCCCCTCTCAGTTGTCTTAGTAATTTCAACAATTGGTATCAGAGCAGGTTCCTTTTATTCAAAGGTAGATCTGTAAGCTTAAACATGACAAGTCATGAAGGGACTTCAGCCAATAAGCCTCCTCTGTTTGATGGAACAAATTTTTCTTTTTGGAAGGTTAGAATGAGAACATATCTAATGGCCTTAGGTGCTTATGTTTGGGATGTAGTAGAGACTGGATACATAAATCCTGTTGTGCTAGCTTCCAAGGATGATAAATTAGAATTTATCTTTAATGCTAAAGGAATGAATTCTATCTTGAATGGACTTGCAGAAGCCGAATTTGTAAAGGTGATGCACCTTCAAACTGCCAAAGAAATGTGGGATAAACTTATTAGCAGCTATGAAGGAAATGAGAAAGCAAAAGATGCTAAACTTCAAATATTTAGGTTGAAATTTGAACAACTAAATATGAATGAAGATGAAACAGTTAGCAAGTATTTTTTAAGAGTTGAAGAACTTGTGAATGCCATGAAGGGTCTTGGTGAGAAGTTTGACGAATCACTCTTAGTTCAGAAGATTTTAAGATCTTTGCCTGATAAATTTAATCCAAAAGTCTCTGCAATAGAAGAATTAAATGATCTTAAAACTTTGTCCATTGATCAACTTCTAGGAACTTTAACTGCATATGAAATGAGAATTAGCAAAGATAAATCCATTACTAGAGAAGCATAGTTTAAAGCAAACAAGAATATTGATTCAGAATTAGATGATATCGAGGCAAAATTTGTGAGAAGGTTAAAGAAAGGATCAGGAAAATATCAAGGCAAGTTTCCCTTCAAATGCTTTAATTGTGGTAAGATAGGTCATTTTGCATCTAAGTGTCCCCATCAGAAAAAGGACCAGAACTCTGATGATGAAAAGAAGTACCAATTCAAGAAATATAGTAAGAAGAAAAGCTTGGTTGCAAATAATGACAATTCCTCAGAAGACACCAACAGTGATTCTTCCTGTGAAGATAAGGTAAATGACTTCATGCTTATGGCCAAAGAGGATTATGATAATAAAAGAACAGGTAATGATGATAATGATGAAGAAGATGTGGTTGATATGGAAGGAGAACTGATCAGTGCACTGAAAGAAATTGATAGACTCAAAATTAAGAATAGAAAGCAAAAACAATTGTTGACATAGTTCGAGAAAGACAGTAAAAAACCTGATGAAGACTTTTCTCTGCTGAAAGTGGAATTAGAAGAGGCAAATAAAATAGAAGACATACTGAAACAACAATTGTCAGAGAAGAAAGTCAGGTGTGAATCCTTAGAAGAAGAGATAGTAAAAACCAGAAAAGAAATGGAGAAGTTTAAAGGATTGTATCACCAAAATCTGCCAAGTATTAAAGCCTCAGAAGGATTAACCTCCATTCTAAATCAACAAAGAAATTCAAAATTGAAAGCTGGATTGGGATATGAAGAAGGATCAAGTAGCGATCATCCAAGTAATACAGAACTTATCAAGTTTATCAAATCCTCAAACATTGACAACAGTCACTCTGCAGAAACAAAGAAGGAAAATCAACCACCAAGAAGGAATGAAAGAAAAATCACCAAAACCGAATTTGTAGATCAGAAAGATTATCGGCATGAAAGAAATCGACCTCCTCAAAGAAGACAAATTATTTCAAGGTACAAAGAGTTTTTCTATGGTTATTGTTTTTTCTGCTCTAATTTTGGTCACAAAGCTATAAACTATTCTTTAAGATTTAGATATGAACAATCAAGATATTCAATGAATAACTATCTTCCACAACAAATATTGAGACAACCAAGCAACAAACAATCACGGACTATAAATCATGTGATGACTGGGAGAAGGATACAGGTGAAACGCAACAACAATGATGAGCATAACAATCATTATGATCTATTATTCAGTGAACCAGAATGTTACAACTGCCATAATTATGGACATAAAGCTATAGACTGTCACTTAAGGAATTACAAGTTAGATTTGATCCCCACTACTGAAAATGTCAAAGTTTGGAAGAAGAAAGTAGATGACAAGTGTGGACTAGTGCTATCAGCCCAAAGAAATAAGAATCCTGGTATATTGATAGTGGATGTTTCAAACACATGACTGGATACAAAAGTAAGTTTCTAACTCTAAGTGATAGCAAATCAGGGAATGTAGCTTTTGGAAATGATGCACCAGGAAAGATAAAAGGTAAAGGAATTGTAAGTTTGAGTAATGGAAAAAGGAAAGCTCAAGATGTGCTATTTGTAGAAGGTTTGAAACATATTCTGTTTAGTGTCAGTCAAGTCTGTGACCGAGGGTGTGAAGTTGTTTTTACCTCTAAAGACTGTAGAATAAAATCTGTGGATTCAGGACAGCTAGTTGCAAAAGGTATAAGAACAAAAAACAATGTCTATGTATTAAAAGAAGAAAAAGAAGAATTCCACTTAAGCAAATATGATGAAAGTTGGCTGTGGAATAGGAGACTTGGTCACCTAAATTTTGATCACATAATCAAAGTAAAAAACAATGGGGCAGTAAAAGATCTTCCGAAGATATCAAAGCTATATGACTCTGTTTGTAAACCCTGTCAAATAGGAAAACTTACTCACACTCAGTTCAAATATAAAAACTTTCCTTCAACAGAAAAACCTCTCCAGTTAGTACATATGGATCTATGTGGACCATCAAGGAAAGAAGGTATAGGAAAAGAAAATTACTTTATGTTAATTATTGATGACTATTCTAGACTAACTTGGGTTGCCTTTTTGAAAGAAAAATCTGAAGCATTTGAAAAATTCATAGTGTTTAAGGCTCTGACTGAGAATCAAACAGGAAAAAGATTAAAGGCAGTAAGGTTTGATAGAGGAGGAGAGTTTAGTTAACTTTAAAGATTTTTGTGATAAACATGGGATCAAAAGAGAGTACACAATTCCAAGGACTCCACAGTGAAATAGAGTTGTTGAGAGGCAGAATAGGTCAGTACAACAAATGGAAAGATCAATGATGAATGAAAGGAACATACCTCAGACATATTGGGTGGAAGCAATTCATACAACTGTTCATATTCTGAACAAAGCTCATCTCAGGCCACACAGTGATAAGACTCCTTATGAATTATGGTTTGGAAGACTTGCTTCAATCAAGCATTTTAAAGTCTTCGGGAGTAAATGTTATATCAAGAACAATGATGAAAATATTGGCAAATATGATGACAGGGCTGATGAAGGTATCTTCTTGGGTTATGCTACAAATAGTAAAGGGTACAGATGCTACAATAAGAGACTGCATAAACTAGTTGATTGTATAGACATAAAAGTTGATGAAGAAATCCCGGTCAAGAATGTAGGCAATGCTGAACCAAGAACATAAGATATAGTTGAAGATGAAAATGAATAGGTCCAAGGGCCAGAAAGAGAAGAATCTGAATCAGATGAAGACACGAATACTCCAACTGACACAAATCAGCAGAAAGAAGCAAAATCACCTCTCAGAATTGTTAAAAAGAATCATCCTGAAAATCAGATAATTGGAGATATAAATAAAGGAGTTCAGACAAGAAGGAAATTGATTAAAGACTCAGAACAATCTCATGTTGCCTTTTTATCTATGACTGAACCTAAATTTTTTGATGAAGCTAGCAAGCATGATGATTGCATTAGAGCTATGAATGAAGAACTAGATTAGATTAAGAAGAACAATACTTGGGAGCTTGTCCCTAGACCTGAAGATAAAAATATAATAGGTTCCAAATGGGTGTTCAAAAATAAAATGAATGAAAAAGGACAAGTTGTTAGAAATAAAGCCAGATTGTTCTGTAAAGGATATGCACAAGTTGAAGGTTAGGACTTTGATGAAACTTTTGCACCAGTGGCAAGATTGGAAGCCATCAGAATGTTTCTTGCTTATTCATGTCATAAAAACTTTAAAGTTTATCAGATGGATGTTAAGTCAACATTTCTAAATGGAGATCTAGAAGAAGAAGTATATATGGAGCAACCTGAAGGATTCTCATTGACAAATAATCCTAATCATCTTTGTAAGCTGAAGAAGGCCTTATATGGACTGAATCAAGCACCACGAGCTTGGTATTATAGACTGGACAAATTTTTATAAGACAAAGGGTTCAAGAAAGGTACTATTGACAACAATCTCTACATTAAGTCTGAAGGTGATAATTTACTAGTTGTTTTGGTTTATGTAGATGATATTATTTTTGGTTATACTAATGAATCATTTGTCCAGTGGTTTGCTAACTCTATGAAAACAGAGTTTGATATGTCCATGATAGGAGAACTATCATATTTTCTTGGCTTACAAGTAAAACAGAGTTCTGCAGGAATATTTATCTCTCAAGAAAAATATTTGAAAGAGATGTTAAGGAAATTTCAGATGGAGGATTCCTCTCCTGTTAGTACACCTATGGTGGTTGGTTGCAAGCTGAGTAAAGATGATATCTCACCTGATGTTGATCAAACGTCATATCGCTCTATGATAGGATGTCTTCTATACATCATGGCATCACAATCTGATATAATGCAAGATGTTGGAATGGTAGTTCGTTATCAGTCAGCACGTAAACAAAGTCATTTGGTAGCTGTCAAAAGGATATTCAAATACTTGAAGGGAACAATGAATTATGGTCTGTGGTATCCCAGAAATCAGAATTTTTAGTTAACTGCTTATTCAGATGCAGATTGGGCAAACTGTGTTGATGAGAGAAAAAGCACCGGTGGAGGAGCATTCTTTCTGGGTGACTCATTAGTAGCATGGCTTAGTAAAAAGAAAGGATCCATTTCATTATCAACTACAGAGGAAGAATACATTGCTGCTGCTACTTGCTGCACACAAATTTTATGGATGATACAAACTCTTGCAGATTTGAAGGGGGAGTATGTACTGCAACAACTTAGGGGGAGCGTGTTTCTTCTTTGACATTGATGTCAAAGGGGAAGAAAGTTTGGTAATTTCAGGATGTGATTTCAAGGATGCTACAGGAAAGTTACAGTGGTTTCCATCAATGCCAAAGGGGGAGAATGTTGGCAAATATTTAACAGACAGTGCATGCTTGTATGCTTGTCATTGATGGCTAGTACAACAATGAAGATGGCATGAGTACAAAAAGTATGTAATAGATGGGCATTATGAGAAGACACTGTAGAGAATATTCAAATAAGATCATAAGAGATAGCGTAGAGGATTTTTGGCAGATCATCGATGGAAAGATCAGAGTAAGCGGAACAAAGTAAGCTTGGGAGGAGAAGCAACATTTATGATCGTTGGATCCCATTTAAATTCTCGAAAGAAGGAGGACCGTCAGATTTGATTATAGACAAGAAGAACATGTAGAAGAGAAGGAAAGATCTCAGGCTTCAGATCAGAGCATAATTTTCGACCATCGTTGGATCAGGGAGAACCTACATGTTCATTAAAGTGCAAGGAGTAGCAGGCTCACAAAATCCCGAAAGAAGGAGGACCGTCCATCTTCAGGCAGGACACATGGACACAGATCAACATTTCACCGACTGGAAAAAAATCGCGATATGCAAAATTGTGAAATCATATCAGCCGTCAGATCAAGGTGGCGATATGGACCATCGATCCGACTCCATTTCAGAGTTTTGCGGATCGGAAGTTGGAGATGTAAAAGAACATTCACCACAGGAATGTCGAAATCATGATATGCGAAATCGCGATTTAATCTCAGCCATCAGATCAAGGTGGCGATCTGGACCATCGATCCGACTCCATTTCAGAGTTTCACAGATCGGGAGTTGGAGATGTAAAAGAACATTCACCACAGGAATGCTGAAATCACGATTTAATCGTAGCCACCAGATCAAGGTGCGATCTGGACCGTTGATCCGACTCCATTTCGGAGTTTCGCGAATCGTGACTTGGAGAGGCAAGAAACAATACCACAGGAATGATGAAATCATGATATGATCTGAGCCGTTGAATCAAGATCAGATCTGGACCGTTGAATCATAGGACAAGTGGCAAGCGATTGGAATTTCGCTAACTTGGAGTCAACAGAGCATGGTGTGGAAACTCACGAGATGTGAGATCACGATAAGATATGGACCGTCAGATCTATGGAGATTTCAACCGTCGATTAGACTCGATGAATTTTATAAACTCGTGAAATATAAAGCGCCTTTCGGCATAGCCTATGGTCACCGCCGGTGGTCATGAGAAGGGAAGGAGTCAGTTTAGATAAGCTCCATTTCAGGTTTTCGGGGATCGCGAATTGGAGAGTTGAGGTGCCTCATCTCGAGATTCAAGAAATCCAAAATCGCGAGAGTGCTTTATGCATAAGTGCGTGGTCACAACCATTGGGCACATCGATGGAAGATGGAGGAAGAAGCTAGAGGTGTTAAGCTTCACCACAGGGATCTCGAAATGCTGAATTACGAAATAGGCACATGATTCTTTATTCTTAATCCAACGGTTCAAGTGAGTTTGAATATGATCGGAGGGCTACTGTTCCATCTCATAGTTAATTGATCAGTTACAAATCTATTAGCTAAACTGATTCATGATTCTTGATCGATTGGCATTTCAGTTGCTTAGACGGTTTTCTTTTGCCTAAGTAGATTCGAAGTGTAACTGCTATGGGTGTGGTGCATAAAAGAAAAATATAGAGACTATGCATGGTTGGTTGTTCTGGACAAAAAATGAATTAAACTATAAGAAAGGGAAAATCACAGGATGCGCAATGTGAGACTGAAAATATGCGCAGTGTGAGATAAAACTTAGAGAAGAGTAACAGATGAGGAATAGACTTGAAGCAGAGTAGAATGACAGAACAATTTGAAGCAGAGCAGAATTGCAGAACAGACAAAGGAAGAGAAGAATTGTAGAACAGTTAGAAGAAGACCAGATTTACAGAAAAGAGAAGAAGTGGTAAGAATCGATTTATCTGTGTAGTTGGTTGTTTAATCTTTCATTTAATATTCCAGGGTGATCAGGAGGTGCTAGGGAGGACTGTTGTCCTCAGAGGTTCAAGTGGGAGCTTGAACATAGGGAGTTGTAGCTTCCATTTGGTTGCAACCAGAGAAACCATGGTGGCAAGGTGGTGCAAGGGAGAATAAGTGTTCTCTATTATACAGGTTGGAGCCTGTGTAACTGGAAGTTGGTGCTTCCATCCAGTTGGTGCTGGAACATTAAGGGAGTTGGTGCTTCCTTCTAGTGGGTGCTAGAGAAACCAGAGAGTTGGTGCTCTCAAACAAGTTGGAGCTTATAAAACAGAGGTAGTAGCCTCACATTGAGTTGGTGCTCAATTATAGATGATGTACAGAACTTAAAAGACTGCCTATCATTTTGAAGAAGAAG
>JASDQU010101105.1:452331-479985 GCA_032191745.1 Picea mariana
ACTTTTTATATTGTTTTCTCCCCTTCTATCACAATCTGATCGCTAAAGAGCTAGTGCTCTTTCATATGGAAAATTGGAAATGTCATACTTTGTTACATATAATCTTAAACATATATCCATATGTTTATCAAGCTTGTTCCTCATCTTTGAATTCAAAAATGATAGTGCAATAAACATTCTCTCATCCTCCATTGATCCCAAAATCATGGTTTGACACAAATCTGCTAATTTGAAATATTCAGATATGTTTTTCTGTAAGTATTGGCTAGCACCCAAAATAGTCCATAATCTTGTTATTGCACCATATTCTAGAGGATTCTCCAAAGCGCAAAATTGATTCCACATTGTTTCAGCGAAGCGTGTGGCTTGTTGAAACAATTTTGATTGATCCAAAATACCTTCAACCTGTTATCCATGTATCTCAACCTTCTTGCAAAAGTGGTCCACCAAAGTATTTAATTTTTCCACAAAGTCACGTTTTAAAGTAGGTTGACATTTTAAATTGTTCCAATATTTAGGGTACACCACATACATGGCCTCCAACAATTCATCTCGAGGGAATTGTTCTCTTATCTCCGATGACTGTGACTTTGCAATTTCTATCAAGTTGCGTCTCACTGAAATGAAAACATTGTCGAATAGGTCTCTTGACACATGGTGCTCTTTGGTGGTTCATCTTGTCTTATCAATATAATGAAAAGGAACCATATTCCCACACACTTCCATACATAGTATCCCTTTTTCATCAAACTTCAAACCGTGGACCTATGAAAGACTCTGGCATCGTATACAAATTATCCAATGAAAGGCATGAAAATTTTCTTTCATTTGTGTATTCTGCAATATACATTGTGCGACTTTGAGACATTTTCACGAGGACATTCATTTCATCTAGCATAGGAAGAATTCAAACCAATGTTAATAATGTCTCTATGTCAGTTAGTCAAAAGAGAAGATCTTGAACTTCATCTACACTGAAGCGATGTTCATACATCACCCCTACCAAGGACTGGTACTCACTAAATAATCTTTTAGCTGGTCCATTCAATGAGATCCATCTTGTATCAACATCCTTTAATAGCTTGTTTCCATTTGTAACACTGTCGACAAATTTTTTAAACTCTGAAAATCATTTGGGACTACGAGAAAAATATGCATAAGCCTCTTGTACAAGATCTTCAACTTTTGAAACCGATGGAAACTTGCTTACTATTTTAAATGCAAGATTCATCCTATGAGCCATACAATGAATACTCAACATATACGGTGAAGCTGATAGTTGTAGTCTAACACAAAGGCCATTCCTTTGTCCTTGCATTACCGATGCTCCATCCGCTCCAACACATACCAACTTTTTTTTGATCATTAAAGGATCCATACCACCACTTTCCTTCAAACTATTATTAACAAGTTCATAAATATTTTCAACTGTAGAATTCTCCATCATTTTATGAACCCCAAGTAGATAGGAATGCCTAATATGGTCATTAAACAGATAAATACTCATACAAATCCATGAAGTGTTATCAATAGCTGTAACCTCATCCAAAGACAATGACACAAACCTAACACTTGCAGTCTTCTGTTTCATATCATCCTTTTCTACTTGAGCTAGATATTTTGCCCATTCCCAACCACTCGTTAAAGACCAATGAGAAGATGGAAATTTTGGAATTTGAAGAAAAGATAGATATTTCATGTAATCCGGACAATCTATCATAGAACGCCCTTTAGATAAGATGTGAAATACAATGCTTAATTGAATTGTCTTGGATAACAAATTTCTTTCCATCGTCTTTTCGAATAGAGATGTGATGGTTCATCCACCTGCCTCAAGTTTTTGCTTACTTATTAAATATTCATTATATTCATCAACATATTTGACATGTCGACATTCCTCGGAAGATTTCCATCTGACAATAGATTTCTCCTCCCCATCTACAATTTTCTTTCCATACACCTTTCCTACATGCTTCTCAATTGTATCTAACTTCATCTGAAATGTTGTTGGTGTGCCAAGTTTCCAACTACATATATTGCATATAAATTTTGGTTTCTCTTTCTCATTTTTTGGAGGTAATGGATCAATAAATGGAAATTTTGAGACCCAATCTGGTTGGAAGCCTCTCCCTATGTTCCATTGGCCCTTTTGTCTTTTCCATGAATTGGTTGTGTTCTTTTCCAATGAAATATTTTCGACATTTGTACTGCCAATTTATGGTGAAAATGCATTTATCTCACTTTGATCACCAGAGGAACATATTTCCTTATCTATTATTTGGATATTAGATGCATTCTCACAAGAGTTGACATCTCTTTCAGTGATACGTTGCTCAAAAGAGCTCGAAGCATGAAGAGAATGTGGATCCTTGGATTGAGGTCTTTGAAAGTATGATGATAGATCATTTTGTCTTGATCTTTTCTTCCCATGATTGATGTTTGACATCTCAATAAATATTCCACAATTGAAATTTCAAATTGATCTAAAAGCCAAAAGTGAAACTTGCAAGAGAAATAATATAAAATTAGTAAAATTCCTACCAAGTATAGAATATTCAATTTGAACGAAGCTACTCTAATACTTTCTCCCAAATTTCTCCTCACATTGTGATATGCTTCAAGACCTAGAAATATTGCAAAGATTAATGGATATAATGAAAGGAGGTGAAAATCCATACAAAGATACAAATTAAATCAGTCAAAAACAAAAACTTAAAAGCCAAGGAGAGAATGTAGTACAGAGATACTTTTAGCTATTTGATATGTGAAAAGTTTGAATAGTTTCAATGTCCCATCAATAATATTAAGAAGGGTCATGACTTACTATGTTTACAAAAGTGAGGTATCCATTTGACCAAAACCTATAACCACTTCCCGAGCCTTCTAGTCTCCCAAAAGGTTCTTTAGGGAGTTAAATATTCCCTCTTGGGACCACAAGTGCCCCCAATCTTTGGCAAGTACACTCTTTAATCAACGAAAATAGGTCAACCTTTTCCCCCTATTTAGCACCCAGCTAGCATGTTGCATGTTGATTTTGACATGTTATTATGTGACATGTTTATCATAATTTTTCTATCCCCTCACGAACCTACAAATTAAAATGGCATTTATTCTTGACCTCCTAGAAATTTTCTCTCCAACACCTACAATTTTGGGTGTCCACAAACATATTTACAAAAAGGAGGTTACCAATTTCCCTTGATTAATGACTCAACAATTTACAATTCCTAACAGATAATTAAGTATGGTTTGTTCCTCTTCCCTTTTTAGATGACTAATTTCTATGTGATCTAGCTCTTGTATATGCTCTCTAGATTACTAGGTTTCTTATTTTCTTTTCACATGCTCTTGGATTAATGTTGGGTGTCCATCTCCATGATCCTCCTCTCTCAAGGAGACGTTGCCAGAAGTGTATCCTAGCTTCTTTGGTTATGATTTAGGCCTAGTCTCTTCATCTTTAGCTGGAGTGAGTGCAGCTCATGGTGGTTGTGAATATCTCCCTTCTTGTTTCTATCAATCCTCCCTTCCAAATTTCCACCTCAAAGGAATACTTCAACTACAACTTATGGGGTAGGAGGTACATCCTTTTTCTAAGGGCATGGGATATCTCACTCTCTTAGTTTAGATATTATTGTTTTGGTTTGTTTGTTTCATTTGTGTGTGTGTGTATGGAGACTAGGAAAMCCTTTATTGTATTTTGTGAGAAAATAGAGACATTGAGGTACAAAAGGAGACCTAACCCCCTTATTTGAAGATACATGTTTACTTTCTTGTTTCATGTCCAAGTAGCATTGTTAGAGTATATTGAATGTAGTAAAGAGTTTTCACCCAACTAGGAAGCTGAACTATGTTGGTCACTGTAATTGCTTAATTGATTTCAAACAACCAAGTGAAACATAAATTATCAGCCCAGGGAAGTCTTTTTATTTCAAAGATAACCACGCACTATATATGCTCAATTCCAAAAGCACTTACAGTTGTAGTAAAAGAAGCTATACTAATCACACTTGCTAGCATGAACTGAAGTTTCTGAATTAAACCATAGAAAAGTAATCTTCCTATTGCAGATCTTAAAGATTAATCTAAGAATCCTGGATTACATTAAAATAATACTCGCAACAGGAAAGAACACTACTCTGTAATTAGAGAACATGACCCTTACTCTCAAACAGGGACTCCAGTACTAACACTCTTTCATGAAAACAGTAATGTAGAAAAATATAACTCTATCTAGCAGAGAATAAGACCATCTAGCTCCTTCCTTTCTAAGCAGAAACCTTAAGCCCTATTTCTGTTTAACACACTTATGAAATTGAGACTACAGAGAACAGGATGGTCTGATCCCTTCCTTTCTGAGCAGGGACCCTTAACCCAATCTCTGG
The DNA here is from genome assembly GCA_032191745.1 of Picea mariana. Classification (NCBI taxonomy): domain Eukaryota; kingdom Viridiplantae; phylum Streptophyta; class Pinopsida; order Pinales; family Pinaceae; genus Picea; species Picea mariana. Next base: position 456,714 of record JASDQU010101105.1, read on the forward strand.
CTAACAAACTTGCAGCAGTAAATGAAATCTACAGAAGAAAGGATGTTATGATTCCTTCCTGTCTGAGCAGGAACCCTTAACCCAATCTCTGGCTAACAAACTTGCAGCAGTAAATGAAATCTACAGAAAAAAGGATGTTTTGATTCCTTCCTGTCTGAGCAGGAACCCTTAACCCAATCTCTGGCTAACAAAATTGCAGCAATAAATGAAATCTACAGAAGAAAGGATGTTCTGAGTCCTTCCTGTCTGAGCAGGAACCCTTAACCCAATCTCTGGCTAACAAACTTGCAGCAATAAATGAAATCTACAGAAGAAAGGATGTTCTGATTCCTTCCTGTCTGAGCAGGAACCCTTAACCCAATCTCTGGATAACAAACTTGCAGCAATAAATTAAATCTATAGAAGAAAGGATGTTCTGATTCCTTCCTGTCTGAGCAGGAACCCTTAACCCAATCTCTGGCTAGCCTCATAAAATCATCACACAAGATTGCAATTAAAAAGATTACGAGTTTCATTCAATAAACTAAGACAAAGTCAGTAGTGTTTTAGCAAAGCGAAATTCATTAAAAATAGTGTTTCAGCATATGAAAATTAAACACACATAAACAGAGAACACACTCTATAACTAACGGGTGAATCTTGTGAAGAAGGTGGGCCCTCCCTTCTCACAAGATTCCCCTGGAACCGGAAAGCTAGAAGAAGACACTCAAAGCAGTCTTGTATTCATCTATCAAAATGTCCTGTTATAGTTGAAAATGAAGTACACGTCCCTCTCTCTTTGAAGCTTGTTAATACATAAAAACTTGCCTCCTCGAATGAAGAATTCGCCTTATTTAAAGAGGGAGCCTCCTCGATGCAATATATCAAAAATTACAATGTATATCTGAATCGGATCTTCTTTCTAAACCAGAGCAGGATGTCCTGGTCTCACGGAATAGAAATGCTATTACAGGAGCTGGATGAGGTATTGCTGTTACAGTTGGAGTAACAGCTTCTTCTCGTAGTTGCCGATGCTGTTTCAGCATCGCAATTCACGGGCTGTTTCAGCCACGTGAATTGCGCTCTTGACTGTATCGACCTTGAGCGCTAACTGTAACGGCTTCCTTGTGTTTCAACATTGTTGGTTCTGGCAGTCTCTTCTGTGTTTCAGCATCTGCAGCCCTAGACTTTGTAGTAGCCCTGTGTCTTAGCCTCTGCGACTCCGGACTGTGTGACAGTTCTGTGTTGCAGCATCAGTGACCTTGGACTGTGTAACAGCTCCGTGTTTCAGCATCTGCGACCTAGACTGTGTTTTAGTAACCGGGACCTCAGACTGTGTAATAGCTCTGTGTTTCAGCATCTGCGTCCTGGACTGTGTTTCAGCAACAGACTTTAAATGCTAGTCTAATCAATGGTTAAGTACAAAAGTGATGTAAAATATTATGCAAAACAGATTAAACGTATAATAATGAGAAAGGACGTTGTATACCTTGGAATGATCAGATGAAGTGATAGTATGAGTCTAAATACATGTGATCTACGATGTAATAGTGGCAAAAAGTATAGACAAAAAGGTGCATAGTGTGGTCCTAACATCCCCCCCATCTCAAGGTGTTGCATGTCCTCAGGCAACTCACTCTGAATCAGAGTCTTGATACCGGCTCTGATCATGTAGATTACTCAAGCAGTAGCTCTGGGTGGTGCTATCTGTTGGCGTTCTGAACCCTTGCACCTGCTGCAATCTTTGCCATGCTGCTGTCTCTGCCTTCTGAGGCAGCTTATAGCTGACTTGATATCTCTCTATGGGAAACCAGAGGATGGGGAAGTAAAACTTGTACCCTATCCAGTTTTTAGCACAATGTCTAACACACTGGATGTAGCTGGGTACCCTGTAAATTGCTGCTTCTAGGTTGGCAGGACCAAAAGGGTTATGCTGTTGTCTCTTTTCTGTGGATTGCTGCCAAAACAGGTTATTGGCCTGGAGAGCAGGAATCTCTATGGCACTGATGCTGTGCTGACATTCTTGGAGCACTACTGACTGTAGCTGTTGAACATGCTCCGTCACTCCTGGTTGTTTTAAGACCCGATAATATTCTGAAATAAAAGTGGCTGCCCTTTGTGGTTCTGGTCTAATCCAGAGGAGATGATCTTCGTTATTCTCAGCAACCGAAAAATCATTTTGCCACCAAATTTTATTATAAAGAAATGAAGTAAATGCTCGAAGTTGAACATCCCCAACAAGGGGATTTATGTTTAACAACCTATTTTCTGGAATAGCCTCATTATGGAAGTATGCCTCACATAAGAGGTGCTGATCCCTGGTAGAGGCTGCTAGAAAAGTCTTGACAAAATCTGTTGGTTGTATTACCTCATGGGGTTTACCTTCTACAATTGATTTAATCTGGAACCATGTGAGCCTCTCCATGAGAAATAAAGAATAGTTACAGGATGGTTTCCTTGTGGCCATTAATTTCTGCATCAACTCAAATGTCAGGACCAATCTACCTTCCAAGTCTTTGTTCTTCTTCTTGAGTTCATGAGATTCCTGGCGTAACTGTTCTGATGCTTCCCAATTTGAGAAGGTGTGATTTATCTAGGTTTGCCTGTGCACTTGCAGATGTTTGGACTGTGTTTTGGCATACTCCTTCTTCCACTTTTGTATCTCTACATGCTCATCCCACGACCGAGTTTGTGTTTCAGCGTTGGCAGTAGTGGGATTGGGTAGGGTTTGGGTAGATTAATCTCTGGAAGTGGAGAGATTGATTTGACTGGGAGGTGTAACTTCCTCCATGGGAACTGTTTGCACAGCTTTGTTGACAATAGTAGGGACTTCTTTCTTGATCTTGGGAGGTCCTGTTGGTTCTTGTGTTACAACAGGTTCAGTCTTGAGTTTGCTAGAGCCTGCTGGTTCTTATGTTGCAGCAGGTTCGGTTTTGAGCTTGGTGGAACCTGCTGGTTCTTGTGTTGCAGCAGGTTCAATCTTGACTTCAAAAGGGGAAGGAGTAGGGGCTGCTCCTGGTACTGGAACTTGAACCACCTTATAGCCAGCCTGATAATAAATATCTCCACACTGGTAGCACATATATTCTTTGCATATGCTCTCTGTAGTTTGTTCTGCCAGGGTTGCAATACGGCTTGAGATGTACAAGTTGAGTTCTTTTTCATATGTTTCTTTGGCTCTGGCCAGTTCCTGCTTATATGCTTCCAGTTCTGATTTTAAAAACTCATTTTCCTACAAGACAGATGCCAATGTTGCTTCTAGTTGTTGGGAGGGAGCAACAGGAATGGTAGCTGCTACTTGTGTTTCAGCTTCTTGGTGAAGAAAGAGTAGAGTTTCAACACCTTCAACCTCTAATTCTTGTATGTCAATTTCAATATCAATGGGTGGTTCTTGTGTTTTAGCCACTGAATGGGTGGCTGGTTTTTCAGCCATTTTGCTTGAGGAGGGTGGTGTTGCAGCATCCTGGGTTTGTGATTCCCGAAATTCAATTTCAACATCAGTGACTGGTTCTTGTGTTTCAGCCACTGGATGGGTAGCTGGTTGTGTTTCAGCTACTTTATTGGAAACAAATGATGTCTGGGCGTCCGATTCCTATAACTCGATTTCAATGTCAGCGGCTGGTTCTTGTGTTTCAGCCGTGGCTGGTTCTTATGTTTCAGCCAAGGCTGGTTCTTGTGTTTCAGCCACTGAGTGGGTAGCTGGTTCTTGTGTTGCAGCTACTTTCTGCGAGACAGATGGTGTTACAGTATCCGGGGCATCTGGTTCTTGTGTTGCAGCGCCCGTGGTTGGAATAGGCAGAGATCCCGGAGTTGGGGAGGTCAATGGTGTACGGGGTGTCAATCGAATTGGTGGGGAATCTAGGGTAGTGGCCACAAAGGGTGGCCTGGTTGCGCTTCTTGTTCGCTTTTTCCTAAAGAAGGGTGGAAAGGGGGTAATCTGTTTTCGTTTTCATGGAGGTTGTTCTTCAATTATGGGGCAGGAGGGATTATCTGGTTCAGAGTCATCGCTGAGAATGTGAAGGGCGGGAGTGGAAGACTCTGGTGTGGTATGCGACGATTCTGGTATGGTAGGGGGACTGGTTGGTCGTGTGGGCGGGCTATGGGGTATTTCAGGGGAAACTTGGGGGTTTTGCTGTTGCTGCTCCTCAGGAATTTCAGGGACTTCAGCAGCTGGTGTAGGGTTTATGGGTGGGTTGTTTAATGGATGGTTATATTGGGAAAAACCCCTCTGGATGAGTAATTGAACGAGGCGATGGTGGGTAAGTGACAGGGTTAGATATTTGGCCTTTCTACAGTAATGTGCCATATTCTTCAAACAACCCAACAAATAATAGGGAATATTAATTCGTCTGTTATGCCTTAAATGAGAAAGTAGGAGGAAGTCGTGCCGATACACTACCTGATATCGACCTTCACAGGTCAGGTAATGCTTGATAAACTGACGACTTCCGGCCATGGTGGTGGTAATGAGGTTAGCTGTACACCCCTGCCTTTTAGTTGAATGCATTCCTCGGGTAGGAAGAAATTCTGCTGAACAGTCCCAATGATGTGTTTTCTGCTGAACCTACGATTTCCATCCATGGGGAGGCCTGAGATCTCTACTATGTCTTCCTCTGTGAATGATATTCGCTCCCCTTCAATGACAGAATAGTCCTCCTAAATATTTCAAGTGAACTGTAGGACTTGTTGTTCGTTATATCCTTGAAGTCTACGGAAGTAATTGAGCCACCCTGCCTGCTGGAAGATTTCGTACGATGCTGGGTAGTGTTCCAGTAGCGCCATGGTGGCAGGCTCATTTTGTACGATAGATCCTCCCATGGCTACCAGCTTGGTAATTTACAACGTCGAGAGTTTGTGTATCAGCTTCTGCAGAGTGAGTTTTCGGAGCGACGTTATGCAGGAATAGTGTTTAAATGCGCGAAGGGTGGTGAATTTAGGGATGACGGCGGTGAAATCGGGTATAATGATGGTATGTGGATTTGATGTGTACTTCCCTCCCGTCTACTGTGGTTAGTACTAATTGCACTTGAATAATCATAATGACATCGAATCTTTCCCATTAACTATAGCCTAACTGCATTACATAAACTTTACATACCTTGCCTTACCGTTTGATTCATGCTGCAATCAACATATCATGCCTGTCAGTGGAGTCCTGTTGTGGTGGCGAATTTTGAATTGTGTCGAAGATTTGCTGTCTAGAAGATCGAACTATAATCTGAGTCCGAAAAAGCTTGCTGACAGACGATGGTGAGAGATTGGTGGTTCGGAAACAACGAAGGATGAAACAAGTGCTGTAGATGAAGAACTGCTGAGCAATGGTGTTCCAGTTCTGAAGAAATCAAAAGTGCTGAACGTGGTGTTTCAGCATCGGAAAAATGATAAAGGGTTGCTGGCAATGGTGTTTCAGCAAAGGGAAGAAAATGAAAGGTTGCTGATAATGGTGTTTCAACAACAGAAGGGAAGAGGCGAAACAAGTGCTGAACGAAGTTGTTTGATCGATGAAAAGGATGATGAAATGGCAGACTGGAGTGTTTTGGGAGTGGGAAGAAATGAAAAGTGCTGAACCATGGTGTTTCAACATCAGGAAAATGATGAAGAGTTGTTGGCAATGGTGTTTCAGCAACGGGAAGAAAATGAAAGGTTGCTGATAATGGTGTTTCAGCAACAGAAGGGAAGAGGCGAAACAAGTGCTGGACGGAGTTGTTTCGTCGATGAAAATGATGATGAAATGGCAGACTGGAGGGTTTTGGGAGCAGGAAGAAATGAAAAGTGCTGAACTGTAGTGTTTCAGCATTGGGAAGAAAGTCAACAGTGCTCATCAGTGGTGTTTCAGCATCGTGAAAATCAGCAGTGCGGTACAACGGTGTTTCAGCATCGTGAAAGCTTGTCTCTTTGAAGTAAAATCGGCCTCTCCTAGTGGCTGTGCTTTGATCGGGATCCTGCAAAAATCGACTGTAGCACGGTATTTCTTGATAGGGATTATTAGTAAATAAAATCTAATCTAATCTAATACTAAAGAAAATCAACTTAAAAGAAATTAATTGCTATTAGGGGTAGAAACCCCCTCAGCGAAAAGAAAATGGGCGTCTGCCATGCATGTGGCCTTAAAATCTTCTTCAGAAATAGGTCGCTGGTACAGACGGAGCCGATGACCATTTACAAGTAATGGAGTTCTGGTGTCATCGATTGTGAGGAGCCTTACTGTTCCATTGGGGAAAACTGTGTCTACTTCGTAAGGTCCAAGCCATCTTGTACGCAGTTTTCCTTGAAATTCTTTAAACCGGGAATCATACAGTAGGGCCCAATTACCTTTTTGGAACTGCTTGTTCTTGATATTTTTGTCATGCCATTGTAATATTTGCTGTTGAATTATGGTTGTTTGCTGAATGGCATCTAGTCTTTTCTCCTCTAGTTCATTAAGCTGCTGCAACCTGGCTGTCTGTGCATCGGTTAGGTCAAGGTTGACAGCTAAAGCAGTCCTTAAGGTTTTTATCTCAAATTCCACAAGAAAAACAACACTCTTTCCATAAACTAATTCATAGGGAGAAAATCCTGTAGTATTTCTCCAGGTAGTTCTGTAGGCCCATAGTGCTTCAAGGAGCCTGTAGGACCAATCCTTTCTACTTTCCTTCACTGTTTTTGTGAGAATGGATTCTATTACTTTGTTTGTGCTTTCCACCTGTCCATTGGCTTGGGGGTGGTATGGTGTAGTCATTCTCTGCTGAATATGATATTTCTGAAGGGTGGCTTTGAACCCATGAGAGTTGAAAGGAGGTCCTCCATCTGTAACTAATTCTCTTGGCATTCCAAACCTGGTGAAGATGTCTTTAAATAATAAATCTATAACTGCTTCTTCAGTCGCTCTGTGGAGTGCCTTGACTTCCACCCATTTGGTCATGTAATCTGTACAGACCAGTATATAAACTTTTTGATTGGATGGAGGGTTGATGGGTCCTATGAAGTCTAAGGCCCATCTTTCAAATGGTTCAAGTACTACCTGGGGGTTTAATGGAATTTCATCTCTATGATTAGGTTGGCCTACTCTTTGGCAGCTATCGCAGGCCCTGACATATTTCTTTGCATCTTTGAAGAGTGAGGGCCAATGGTACCCCATCCTTAGAATTTTGTGTGCTGTTCTTTTTTCAGCAAAATGCCCTCCACAAGGGCCATCATGACAAGATTTCAATAGATCATACACCTCATCTTCTCTAATAAACCTTCGGATCTCCTGATCATCTCCTATGTAAAAAAGGTACCCACTTATCCAACTATACCGATCACTTTGATGAATAATACTTTTCTTCTCTCGGTAAGATAGATGTGATGGTAACTTCCCTGCAACCAAGTAGTTAGCAATATCTGCATACCAAGGTGAGTGAGCAGAAACTGCAAATAAATATTCATTAGGGAAGGAATCATCTACTGGGGTGTCATCATCAGGTGTCAATCGAGAAAGGAAATCAACAACTACATTCTCTTTTCCTGGTCTGTCTACAATTGTGATATCAAATTCTTGCAATAATAATAGCCATCTGGTGACTCTAGCATTTGTAATAGGTTTATTCATTAAGTACTTGATAGCTGAGTGATCAGTATGGACAAAAGTAGCATAGCCAGTAATGTAATGTCTAAATTTATTAATTGCATAAATAAATGCTAAGTATTCCTTCTCGGTGACTGTATAATTGAGTTCAGTAGGGGTCATATTCTTGTTGATGAAATATATAACATAGGGGAGGTGATCTTCTTCCTGTCCCAAAACGGCTCCTATAGCAGTGTCTGAAGCATCAGAGGATATGTGAAAAGGGAGTGTCCAATCAGGTCCTCTAAGGATAGGAGCTGTAGATAACTGATGTTTAAGTGTGTTAAATGCTTCTTGATAGAGATTAGTCCATTTGAATTCAACATTTTTCATCAGTAAAACAAACAGGGGGGAAGCTATTTTGGAAAAGTTCTTAATAAATCTTCTGTAGTATCCAGCGTGTCCTAGAAAGATTCTTACCTCTGTTTGGGTTTTGGGAGTAGGAAGATCCTTAATGACTTGTATTTTGGATGGGTCTACTTCAATTCCTTGAGATGAGATAAAATGTCCAAGCACTATTCCTTCACTCATCATCATATGGAATTTTTCTATACTCAAGGAGAGTTGGGCTTGAATGCATCGTTTAAGTACCTTCTCAAGGTTTTCCAGTGCTTCCTGAAAAGAAACACCATAAGGAGTAAAGTCATCCATAAAAATTTCCATCGAGTCATTAAGCATGTCAGAGAAAATTCCTAAGACTGCCCTTTGAAAAGTTGCTGGTGCATTACAAACTCCAAATGGAAGGACTCTATAAGCAAAGGTTCCCCAAGGGCTGGTGAAGGTGGTTTTATCTTGATCTTGAGGTGCAATTTTAATTTGGTTGTACCCACTGAAACCATCTAAAAATGAGAAGAATTTCTTCCCTGACAAATTATCTAACACTTGTTCAATGAATGGCAATGGAAAGTGGTCTTTCTGAGTGGCTTTGTTTAAAGCTCTGTAATCTACACATACTCTCCATTTCCCATTCTTCTTAGGAACTATTACTAATGGGGACACCCATTCACTGTCTGATATGGGATAGATAAACCCTGCGTTGAGCAGTTTCTAAAGTTCTTCTTTGAGAATTTCTCTTAAATTTGGGTTCATTCGTCGCTGGGGTTGACAGATTGGTCGAGAATCTTCCTTAATATATATTCTATGAGTACATAATTCGGGCGAGATTCCTTTCATGTCTGTGTAATCCCATGCAAATGCCTCTTTATTTTCCTGAAGTAACTTCGTTAACTGTTGTGTTTCAACATCTTTCAAATGAGGGTTTATATTTAATGTTTTTCCAGGTTCGATTGGTATGCTTTTGGAGGAGATGGTTTTAGGTGTTTGAGGTGGGCTTTCTGGATTGAGATTTCCTTGATTATCAGACTCCAGTAATGCAGTTAATTGATTGTGAATTTCTGGAGTGACAGAGGATGGCTCGGAAATAAAATTATTTATAATTTCATCCTCAGTAGAGTCTTTCAGGCTTAAATCTTGTCCGATAGTGAGAAGAGGTTGAGTAGGCCGATCCTCAAAATCTACCCACACAGAATTATCATTATTAGACAGGGGTGTAGCGTGAGGATAAAGTGTCAACTGCTTAGTTTCATAACCGTTTGAAATTGTCATTGACCCTGATCTACAGCTGATAAAAGCATCTGCTATGGCTAGCCAGGGTCTACCCAGAATTAGAGGGTGCCCCCCCAACTTTGTTTTGGGTTGGAACACTGTAAAATCGACTGGGTAATTCCAAGATTCCAAAGAGATGCTGAGGTCTTCAATGACTCCTTCTGGTTTAATTGTGGAACAATCAACCAATTCTAGGATAGTAGGGGTCTCTCTGACTTCATCTTGTAATTGTAGCAGTTGTAAAGTTTCTAAAGTCATGATATTGATGGCTGCACCAAGGTCTACCAGGACTCGAGGGATTATGGTTTTTGCAACTTGTACAGTAACAGTAGGGTGTCCAAGATCGCCATATTTGACTGGGGGAGTTTTTCTTGACATTAATGCAGACAGATCTCCCATAACATGGACTGTAAGGGGATCCTTGGTTTTCCTACCAGGCTTTTTAACACAGATATCTCTGATTGTCCTAGCATAAATAGGTACGTCGCGGAGTGCTTGTAGGAGGGGAATTTTAACATATAAATTTTGTAGTTCCCCTAAAAGACTAAAGGCTGGTGGTTCAGGCGTTTTAGTTAAGGCTAGACGCTCAGGAAATGGTGGTGTTGCTGTTTCAGCAGCATTGTTGGAGGATGATTGTACCTTTTCAGGTACATCATGCTCTTGTGTTTCCTCTTTGTCAGGAGAGGTAACATCAGCTATGGTAGGTTCCACTATTCTCTCTGATCGAAGGTGAATATCATTGCATTGTGCAGGTAGAATAGAAAGTGTAGGCTGATTATAAATGTCAATGCACTGGATAGCTTTATTATTTGGGTTGGGGTTAGGTTGTACAGGTAGCTGGGGTCTGATTGGAGGAGTACCTGCTGGTAAAGAAAGTGATCGTGGGAGTTGAGGTAATTGGTTTTGAAAGGGGGGTTGTTGTCCTCTCCAATTTTGATTCCACTGATTCTGATATGGATGATGTTTTTGTGGGGGCCAAGAGGTCCACATTGAGGGGTCAACAAAGGGTGGGTTATTTTGCTGCATGGGTGGGTAAGTTTGCTGCATGGGTGGGTAAGTTTGTTGCATGGATGGGTAGTTCATTTGATTAGTGTATTGCATCTGATTGAAGGGGGGGGTAACTCATTTGATTATAAGCAGAATAATTATTCCAACGATTAAATGGCATGTTAGAGTTCATACCTTGTCCTCTTGGTTGCCATTGTCTCCTTTGTGTCATTAAATAGACAACTTCAGCTTCTTCGTCCGTTGGTTGCAATGCTGCCTTGATCCCTGGTAAAGATGGACAATTTTGGGTATCATGATATTTGTCACAGATAGTGCAAATTGGCTTTCTGTCCAGTGGACATTCTCTCTTTGGGTGCTTATCTCTACATTGAGGACAAAAGATAGACAAGGCTGCTTCTGCTTCTGCTTGCTTTTTCTTAATCTGCAGGGTATCCATTTGTGAGGAAAAAGAGCTTAGCATTTCAGTTTTAAAATCTTCAAGTAAATTACCTATCTCGGCTCTTGTTTCTCCCCTACTGGCTGATTTTTGGACTCTAGAAAATGTGGTGTCCCTGCTGTTTAATCTATTCCTTGAAGCTCCCCTTGAACATCTTTTTCATAAATTGACAATTTCATCATATGATTCCTTGGATATGTCCCCTTTTCCAAGCATGTTGAGCATATCTAGAGAGTCATCCATTACTCCTTTTAATAACAAGTTTTGAGAATATCCTTACTTACATTGGGATGACTAGACCTTTGTAGATTGTATTGTAGCCTTTCTACAAAGTCTTCTAGATTCTCGTCTTCTTTCTGCATCATTTTGAATAGCTCCTCCCTCTTTTCTCTCGTTTGGCAGTAGTCCTGATATTTGTTCAAGAATTTCTGTTTCATTTGGTCCCATGTCGTGATTACATGGCCCCCAAGACTCATAAACCATCTTAGTGCATTCCCTTTTAGTGTTGCTAGAAATAACTTTAGTTTCTGAGCATTAGAAACATAATCATAGCTTCTACACAGTATATCAAACTCAAATAGAAATTCATCAGGATCCTCTGAAGATAGACCATGAAAATTAGGCAATGCTGAGAGTGGAATGTTTTTCATGGGGGTTGCTCCTCTAGGGAGGTTGCCAATAGGGAATCCTAATGTAGAAAAAGAATTTTCATCTTTTACCTCTCCTTCAGAATCTGTTTGATGCAATTGTTCATTGTACTCGTCCATGTTTTCCTCTGTCTGCTCCCCTGCTACACTTGCTCTGTCTTCAATGTCTCATCCTGGCTTCTGGACTATCTCAGGACTCCAAACTTCTTTCCCTGTTCCAAAAATTGCTCGAAATGAAGGCTGGGAGTTCTGTTTCTGGAGGTTTGGTTGCTGAGCAGCAGATTCAGACTTTGATAGAATCTCGTCAATGTAAGTCTTTCTTCCTCCTTTTCCTTTTCCTTTTCCACCTGTAGGGTTAGTGTCTTTGGGGTCTTTCATGCATTCTTTTTATCTAAAGAAAGGAAATCATACGTGCTTTTTAAATCTATAGCTATCTTCCTCAACAACGGCGCCAAAATGTTGGTCACTGTAATTGCTTAATTGATTTCAAACAACCAAGTGAAACATAAATTATCAACCCAGGGAAGTCTTTTATTTCAAAGATAACCACGCACTATATATGCTCAATTCCAAAAGCACTTACAGTTGTAGTAAAAGAAGCTAATCACACTTGCTGGCATGAACTGAAGTTTCTGAATTAAACCACAGAAAAGCAATCTTCCTATTGCAGATCTTAAAGATTAATCTAAGAATCCTGGATTACATTAAAATAATACTCGCAACAAGAAATAACACTACTTTGTAATTAGAGAATAGGACCCTTACTCTCAAACAGGGACTCCGGTACTAACACTCTTTCATGAAAACAGTAATGCAGAAAAAGATAACTCTATCTAGCAGAGAATAAGACCATCTAGCTCCTTCCTTTCTAAGCAGGAACCTTAAGCCCTATTTCTGTTTAGCACACTTTTGAAATTGAGACTACAGAGAACAGGATGGTCTGATCCCTTCCTTTCTGAGCAGGGACCCTTAACCCAATCTCTGGCTAACAAAATTGCAGCAGTAAATGAAATCTACAGAAGAAAGGATGTTCTGATTCCTTCCTGTCTGAGCAGGAACCCTTAACCCAATCTCTGGCTAACAAACTTGCAGCAGTAAATGAAATCTACAGAAGAAAGGATGTTCTGATTCCCTCCTGTCTGAGCAGGAACCCTTAACCCAATCTCTGGCTAACAAACTTGCAGCAATAAATGAAATCTACAGAAGAAAGGATGTTCTGATTCCTTCCTGTCTGAGCAGGAACCCTTAACCCAATCTCTGGCTAACAAACTTGCAGCAGTAAATGAAATCTACAGAAGAAAGGATGTTTTGATTCCTTCTTGTCTGAGAAGGAACCCTTAACCCAATCTCTGGCTAGCCTCATAAAATCATCACACAAGATTGCAATTAAAAAGATTACGAGTTTCATTCAATAAACTAAGACAGAGTCAGTAGTGTTTCAGCAAAGCGGAATTCATTAAAAACAGTGTTTCAGCATATGAAAATTTAACACACATAAACAGAGAACACACTCTATAACTAACGGGTGAATCTTGTGAAGAAGGTGGGCCCTCCCTTCTCACAAGATTCCCCTGGAACGGGAAATCTAGAAGAAGATACTCAAAGCAGTCTTGTATTCATCTATCAAAATGTCCTGTTACAGTTGAAAATGAAGTACACGTCCCTCTCTCTCTGAAGCTTGTCAATACATAAAAACTTGCCTCCTTGAATGAAGAATTCCCCTTATTTAAAGAGGGAACCTCCTCGATGCAATATATCAAAAATTACAATGTATATCTGAATCAGATCTTCTTTCTAAACCAGAGCAGGATGTCCTGGTCTCACAGAACAGAAATGCTATTACAGGAGCTGGATGAGGTATTGTTGTTACAGCTGGAGTAACAACTTCTTCTCGTAGTTGCCGATGCTGTTTCAACATCGCAATTCATGGGCTATTTCAGCCACGTGAATTGCGCTCTTGACTGTGTCGGCCTTGACCGCTAACTGTAACGACTTCCTTGTGTTTCAGCATTGTTGGTTCTGGCGGTCTCCTCTGTGTTTCAGCATCTGCAGCCCTAGACTTTGTATCAGCCTTGTGTCTCAGCCTCTGCAACTCCAGAATGTGTGACAGTTCTGTGTTGCAGCATCAGGGACCTCGGACTGTGTAACAGTTCCGTGTTTCATCATCTGCGACCTGGACTGTGTTTCAGCAATCGAGACCTCGGACTGTGTAATAGCTCCGTGTTTCAGCATCTGCATCCTGGACTGTGTTTCAGCAACATGCTTCAAATGCTAGTCTAATCAATGGTTAAGTACAAAAGTGATGTAAAATATTATGCAAAACAGATTAAACGTATAGTAATGAGAAAGGACGTTGTATACCTTGGAATGATCAGATGAAGTGATAGTATGAGTCTAAATACAGGTGATCAACGGTGTAATAGTGGCAAAAAGTATAGACAAAAAGGTGCATAGTGTGGTCCTAACAAACTACAACTCTTCTCCTTCTCTCTTCCATGCTCACAAAAGGGAAATGATCAATGAACCATAATTGTTTACTAATTTGTCTTTGTGTTCTTGGGAGGGAAGGAAAATTTTGATTTATGTACTTCACTCTTGTATATCCAATTTTGTAGTCTAAGTAGGCCAAATAGGAAAAATAAGTAAAAGAGAAATAAAAATAGCTTTAGTTACTTTCATTTAATTGCTTTGTTTGTTCTTTCTTAGTGTATTTAGACATGAAGTATATCAAAAACAACATAAAACACAACCATAGTTCATGAAGTATATTAAATGCAAGATAAAAGACCACCATAGTGCATTAAGTTAAGTAACAATCATAATTAAATTAGGTTTCCACCTATTTCTTCCCTTCCCTATTTTCTAGGTTTTGTCCTTGAAACCAATTGGCATCTCCACACCCACAGTCTAGTCTTCTTAGCTCAGTTGGCATTATTTTAACAGTGATTTGGTTTGTTGACACAGGATTTATCTCTAGGATCTCATCCTCCTCTCCTAGGGTTATCTAGCCTCCTAGTTGGCAAGGGTAATCCTCTTCCTTCCTCCTTGGTTGAGTGTGTCTATTTCCTCCTTAAGGCACTCAAAGTGTGTCTTAAATATACATTAATTCTATTGTGATACATTACATCTAATATGATGCATTTAGTTAAATGTAATTTGAGTAGCAATACCATAGGGAATTTGTTCTCACATATACATTCCAAGCATCAATCCATGGTACAATTTTTCATGGCAATGACTTTTCAATAAACACATTCCAAGTTTCAATTCCATAAGTAACGTCTTCCTCGATAACACTTTTGTGATGCAAGGAGTACTAACATATTAGTTTACAATAATCAATAATGGGGCTTAAATTAGAGTTCATGATGGTGTGATTTGCTACAATCATTAATCTATAAGAAAGTACAAGTGACATTATGAGCATAGGTAAAATTAAAACTTGTGATGATGTAATTTGCTACCATCATTAATATATAAGAAACTACAAGTGAGATTATGAGCATATTTTCTATATTCATACATAAATATGTAGTCTCTATGATGTAGTTGACTCCTTGTGATTCTCTCAAATGATATCCCTTTTGGAAGAAACGTGTAGTGAGTAATCTCCAAAACCAAGTTGTATTACAATAAGGATGTTTCCAAAGTTTTGACAAGGGTTTTAAATGATAATGTGTTATATTAATATTAAAGGAAGAAGGCTAACAATTCTACAAATTTGACTTTTTCCGATTTGCGATAAACTTTATCTGGTCAAGGAATTTTTGGTGAAATTGCAATTTTGGATTGATGGGGTTGTTGTTTTGAGCAACCACAAAAGAGCCATTTTGTCACACATTTAGACTATTGCATATTGAGTGGTCAGAATTATTAGAGGCTAAAATTGCTACAATTAGGAGAAAGAATACATGTTTATTGTGAGAGATGATTCATTTTTAATGGAAAATGGTTGTTGTTGACCTTATTTATAGGCTTGGCTAAAAGTTCTACCTTTTGGTTTTTTTGGCCGGCATTTGGTGATGTAAATCTGAACAAAATCGCTATTTTTTGTTGTTTAAATTGCATTTCTGAATGCATAAATGGATTTAGCATGTTGAAAAGCCCCTGGGCACTCCGATTATACAAACTTAGCCACTCAAATCTGCAGATCCAACCATTCCTCACTAGATTTCGGGCAAAATCAAAAAGAAAAAATAGCCGAAAAATAGCCAAAAGGTAGAATGTTTAGACTACGCTTTATTTATACAAGCCTATATGCCTTGATCCAAGGATGGCCTTGTCATAAGTGAGAGACCATTGTTATCATAAATTTAGGTTGGCCTTCTAATAAATGCATTCACAATATGTTGGGTTGTAGTCTAGTGGTTGAGATAGAACATTATTTTGGCTTGGAGTGCTCTATACTATGTATTTTATGTAGGGTAAAAACATTTGTATCCCAACTCCATAATTGTTATTGAAAAATTATGAACATCAATGTTTGCATATCTATACTTTATGTTCTATAACTAATGGCACTGTGCGCCTATGTACAGATTTGGACCGACAGATTGAGTATCACCCCCTGCATATCTTGAATGCATTGAAACAAGATTTGATGAGTCTACAGAATTATCAACAAGCCTACTCGGCTTGTATCTCTAAAATGAGTCGAATCTACTAGTTTTGGTCAAGCTTAGTGAAATACAGTCAAATTTGCCAAAACACAATGATTTGACAAAGATTCAAAGAGTATGACCAAGACTCAAAGTTTGACCAAATCAATCTGAATCATTCTAAATCATCTAAATCATCCAAAAGAGCGTGAAGATGAGTCGGGGCTGTTATTCTCTTGATTTTTTAGGCTGTTCAGTCTCATGGACATCATTAAAATCAATCAATCAAATGAAAATCTAACAATAAATTACTCAGAAATTACAAATCTGTGTAATTTGTCAAATTTTGGTAAAAGATGGAGAGTTTTAGTGCACACTAAATCTGGTAAAGATGGAAAGTTTTAGTTAACACTTAGACAACGACTGTTAATAAAAGAGTTTTTTCCTTGATAAAATCTAGCCAAAATTTATTCTTTTTATGAAATTGCACATGTGAAAGTAGAGATACATAATCCAAAAGCAATAGGTTTTTAGAAGCAACTGCAGATTTTTCTTGGGACCATCCACATTCCACCTTTATTTCTTGTACCATCCTCAAACTTGTCCCAAAATCCTTTACTCACTGGGAAAACTAGTAGTTTCAAGATTGAATAATATGCTTACTAAGCAGTGAAGTAATAATTTGTTAATTTAAAGTCTTTTGAAGATATTGATATCTTGGATGGGTAATAATATCCTCTCTATTTCTTCTCAACCCTCTTGCTTATTGGATGAAATAGTTATAATTGACCCTGCAACCTTTCCCTCAAGGCCATACCTTTGTTGTTCACATAATAAACTTTTGAATTATGATAAATAGTTATAATTGGCCCTGCAACCTTTCCCTTAAGACCATACCTTTGTTGTTCACATAATAAACTTCTGAATTATGATAAACGTGTAGGTGTAGCATTAGTTTTTTTATTGGCATGTAGCTTGGAGAGGAGAATAATTCCTAGCTAAAGAGTGATAGATGCATTGAATTCCATGCAAGTGCCAGTGTTGAAAAGAGAAAAAAAGATTTCCACAGATTGTTCATATGACAAAAAAACGTTTCTTGGAGATAATGTTGATTCAAATCCCCAATCGTTAGTTTTGTGGGACATTTACAACAATGTGAAAGTTGGAAAGTTGATCACTGACAAGGAGATGTGCAGTGAATGTGTCTCAGTCACAACACTAGACATATTGTTGTTCATTGGACATTCTCTAGCTCAAACTTGTAACCGAATATCTTTCTGTTGAATGGTGATTATCCACATTGCACACTATTTGGTACCTAACACATGGGTTATATTTTCACTAAACCTGCGGTGATGATATTGCTCATTGTTCACCTCTCTATGTGTATGATAAGTCTCTCTCGAAAACTGATGTATTGCCATCATTTCTGAGCATTGTTCACATGATTATCATATGTTGACCTTAAACTTTATGGTAATGTAATGAGAATGTTTCATATTTATAAATCTGTCCTAAATTGAACAGTGGTCTATCCATTTGTTTCTCAAAGAAGTGATCTATATTTGAATGCTATTGCCTTGCCACCTTGATGATAATTCTCTGCTGCACTTTAATGTCCAATTTACACCCAATTTAAGAAATATAACTCAGTTGTTTTGCTTGGTATATGTTAATGACAAACTCGTGGTGACATCACTCAGGTCTGTTCATTTTGTCATCACTGTTATATTGTCATAGTTTAAATTTAATGATATCAGCTGGAGCATTATCATGGTTTAAAGGGCATGGACCGTGGAACACTTTAAATACATTGATCACTGTTTGGGAATAATTTCAAGTTGGTTCAACTATTGGCATATGGTTTCATTTTTGCTTCACCAACAGTGAGTAAATGATCTTTTGTAGGATGATCATGGTCCTCATCATGCTAAATTAGCCAAAGGCTGCATGCTACAAGTGCCCTAACTCCTATCAACTCATAATGATTGATTAGTACTACCATGAAATGCCTAGAACAAATTCTTTTGCTGTAGCAATATGTTGACGGGCGAAATTGACCGCTCGTCAACTGGAGGAGTGAATCCAGTTCGGGGTTGTCTGATTAACCCAAGCCGTTTGGATTATTCCACTCTGACAGGTTTAGCGGCTCCGTTGGCTGATCTAAGTCCTAAAGAAAATGAAAAACAAAACTAAAGAAAACACAATAACTTAATGAAAGTAATCGATGAAAACTATATATAGATCTAATATATATTTACAGTTTACTAACTAATATTTATAACATAAGCCTACTTATTATATGTATGATATTTACAAATGACTTTATTTCTAATATACATATAACATTTACAAAATACGAATTTTAATCTAAATCCGCGGAAATCGAATATAAATTGATTTATTAAACAACAACAAAGCTATTTTTCAATCTTTTTGATTTATTTTCTTATAATGTTTATAACCAAGAAATGGAATATCAAACTGTCTAATTGAAAACAAAAATCACAGATAATAGAAAATGTTTTAGCTACAGGAGGTTCCTGTATTCATTAAACTAATGAAATTTAAACTAGTAAACTGACCTGTTATCATATCCAATATTTGTTCAGTACGTAGCATCTAATCCCCTTGTCCGATGAGGTAAACTTGCAGCAGATCCTACAATTGCTTCTCATAAATGTGAAGCAGTAATGATGGAATTCGAATGATAGAACAAATAAGAGATATGATCACAACAACCTCATAATTTCACAAGCAACCACATTAAGATAAATCCTGCTGTGAGAACTTGTGTATAGACATTCAATAAAAGATAAAGATAAATCTCTTAATTCAATTTTGAACAAAATGATTGTTGTGTGTTAAATATGGAACATAAAACATGGATAATATATTAATTTTATCATACCAATTTGTATTAAACCACGACAGCGAAAGCAATCATAATCTAATTACAAATTGAAATAATCATGACTTGAATAAAAACACAATATGGAGAAGCTAAAGCTGTGACAAATATCATATTCCATTCAAGTCTGTAAATGAGAAATGCATAGTTTTTGCTCCAGGCAGAGATGATCCCATGTTTACAACATAACATGTTTATATAGGTTCAGGAAAAAAATGTTTCCTGTAGATAACTTCAAATCTATTCCAAAAATGTGGGGGATGCAACCTCCCAGATTCTACTTGATATCAAAAAACTAACAGCCTAATCTATTTACAAAAAACATAAAGATGGTATGGCTGGAAGATCCCAACAGTGCTTCAAATCTCTTTGAAAATCATGAGTTCCTGAAAACAAAATAAAAATAAGAAGATCTTAGATGGATTTTCAATTATTAAAACAAGCAATTCAAATTTTTTCTAACTAGCTACATAATCTCACAATTTTGTAGCTAGTTATAATTATAACTAGAATCATATTTTATTCAATCAGTCAAAACAAACTAAAAAGTAATCTATGCAAACAAATAGTGTATCCTAAATTGAGAAAAGACAGAATCATACTAAACTTTTAAAAAGATCATACCTCAAATTAAGGGATTCAAACAAATCAAGTAATCTTAGAGTTTACTATTGCTGTCGCTGCTTCCACGTTCTTAAAAATAATAGACCCTATAGTTCTTCGATGTTTATCTTTGGCTTGAGCTAAGGATTGGAGCCTACTGTTCTCGTTTGTTAATGAATCCATCTGGTCTTCCAAATATTTAAGCCGAGACTGGAGTAAAGACACATCCATGTAATACCTATCGATCCAGGATTGACATTCATTACAGTGCGGCTGTAGGGACTGTGTATTGGCATTGATAGTATTAACAATAGTAGAATCATCCATTTGACCTGTAGGTTCATCACGGAATTTGATCCCAGGAAAATCAAGATTGTCCTTTAGAAACGGTGGTAGGTTGGTAACAAAATCGTAGGGTCTTTTAGGACAAAGTCCATATGAATATGGATACTCTTCGGCCAAGAACCTTTCAATTTCTGAATCCGAATCCTCACTTACCTCAATTGTATTTTTTGAGTCTGCACAGGGTTTGGGTTTGTTTCGAGCACATCGTGAAACCCAACGAGCGACCCTTTTTCTCTTATAATTGACATCGATGCTGCTCCTAATCTTTTTTCCTGTGGTTTTTCTAACAACTTTAGTACAACTCTTAGGATATGAATCCGGTTGAGTGTGGGGTTGAGTAGAATTAGGGTAGGTTGAGGGTTCCAAATCAGAGACAGGATCACAGGGCATGAGTGAAGGAGGAGAGATGGTAGGTTTTACAAGGGTTTCTGTAATAACAGGTTGTCCACCTGTTCCAACTCGCTATTACCAAAACAATTTCGCAACACAAAAGCATCCCAACAATCGTTATTTAATTGCAACTGATGTACAATGATAATCTTAATTAAACCATGATGGAACAAACTAGACTCAGACTTCTGCCTCTTAAACCGCTTTCCCATCTTGTATAAACTTCTAAGGAGAAAATAGGGCATGTTCAGAGGGAAATCAATGAAGCTCATAAGTAATCGCAGGTGATACAAGAAAACCAACCCAAATCGTCCTTCACAGGTAATAAACTGTTTCACAATAGCTAACAAATCATGTCATCTGGGTTTTAAAGACGAGACAGGCTTACCTCGGTCGCAACTAGTAATTTTCCTTGAGGTGAACAACAATGACCAGGGGACTTCTTCGACTTTTGCATTCTTGAACCACTTTTCCCCACAGCTAGTAAACCGATAGCTTGGCTTATAAAATCTTCATTCACCTCAAGCTGCACATCTCCTATATTAGCTCTACAACTGTCGAAAGTTAATGCAAACTCTCGGGAAACTCTCATATTGAAACCCTCAAACTTTTCAATGAACAAGCGCCAACCATTCCTTTCTAAGTCGTCTCTAGCATTGTCAAATGATAACAAGGTTTGGATGCCATTGGGCTCAATTCTCACCACAGGAGTGATGGATAACAGAAGGGAATCAACACGGAAATGGGAGGTAGGGTTTTGATAGAGAAACACAGAGCCATAATCCCAAATTTCCTCAATGCAAAGCAAAGACAGTTCGAAATGGTAGGTAGGGGCGTTAATCACCATGCGTGTGAATGAGATCGTGAAGCCCGAGGCCACACAGAGCCATAATATAGCACTGTACTGAAAATGACACCTTGGCATATTGGTACGCATAAGGATTAGAACAGTTGAAAACCAAAGTACACACATCCATGACTTGATTACAAATACAAATGTATCAAATAAACATTGAACCATCAAAAGTTTTATGAATAAAAAACCCCATTAATATTAATCGAATATTGAGAGTTGGAGGTTTTTTACTTATGTAACCAAGGCATGTTTAAGACCAAGGAATTATAAACTAGACAAACAATCATGTTCATAGTAAAATATGAAAATTCGACAAAAGGCCATATGAACAGTTTTCCAAAAATCGAATCAAAGAATCAATTCTAGTTGTGAGTTTTCATGCTTACAGTCATGAAAACAAAAATCGAATGGAAGATATGTAGAAAGCGACAAGTGACAAGTGTCGTTTAGTGAGAATGGTCGTAACGAGTAATGAGAATTTAAAGACCCTATGTAGGCAGCTTGTAAAAATAGAAATTATATTATTGCTGCCAACAATGTCGACATGCTAGTAGAAACAATTATCTCTGCCAAATGAACGAGTTCTATCAGGATAATCAGAAAAGACTTCGAATCAAAAACAACCAAAAAAGTTGTATAAACATTGTAAACAATTTAAAATGCATCCCAGTTTCAGATTACTGTTATTTTAAAAACACGAAAACTGACAACAATCTTAACAGAAGAGAGCCACGATATTAAAGTTAAAATCTTCAATACTGTTGACAGGGCCGCTGCTGCCAGCAGGCGTCCATAGCCTCGATAGAGATGTCAATTAACCCACTCTGACGTCTGTATCTTTCCAAGAAGTTCCAGACCAGAACGAAGGACATTTAAGGTAAAAAAGAATCCATATCTGAGAATTTTCATATACCTGACATTGCTTCGCTGCCAGTGGGCCTGTTCAGTACTCCAGCGAAGTTATCTTGGTGTCATGCATGCATTTACCCGTTGCTAGTAGACCTATTCAGTATCCCGGCGGGTTTACAATCACTTCCCACAGCTCTCTGAAGATTTATTTAGTTTTAAAGATTTTTAATAGAGCGGGGTGACGCTGAAAATCTTGGTTTTTGGACATATTCTAGTAAATTACAGACTTTGAAGAAATTTCTTAACTGTCCTCCATTAAGATCTGGAAATAGTTTATTAATAAAACCAACTTTCAAGAGCAGGGAGACATCTCTGAGTTGTTCTCTTAAGGAACAGGGATAGCGTAAAAAGAATTTTTTATGGATGATCGTGAATACCTTCAATTGCAGATTGAAATCAAGAAATGCTTTTCAAACAACAAGTTATCTTTAACATGGCTGCGTATTCAGAAAAATATCACAATTGATGTTTAAACAACCTTCAATAGTCATTTTAGAGGGGAAATTTTTCTGTTCTCTTTGTCTGAACTAGCCCATGATGCAGGCATATGTGTTTCAAAAAGAAAGACTAATAAGCATAAAGGAAAATTCAAAACAAACCAACAAACAAATAGAAAAAAAAACAAAAATATTTACACAGTGTACATGGGAGTGTCATCAGGCAAAGTGTCATTTTAGATCTTGGCCATTCACCAGAAAGGTGTCTGGTTGTCCCTCTAAATTCTATAATCGGAAGGAACTGGGACCCAATTTCTCAGCAACTAAAAATGGTACCAGCCACAAGTTTTGAAACTTTGTATGCTCTCCTTTTCCCTCATGAGGTTTGTCCCATTTTAGGACAAGGTCACTTACTTCAAAATTTTTGTTAGAGGCAGAATTGGAATCAAAACAATTTTTAACAATGAGTTGATGCTGATCCAATTTCTGTTTTGCTTGAGCCCTTACTTCTTCTAATTTTAACAAAGCGTTAATTCGACTCTCCAAAGGGGGACAATTCTCTTCCTGTACTTTCTGCGATAACTGAAGAGATGGAAGAAGGACATGTGGTGGAAGAATTGCCTCCCTGCCGTAAGCGTGAAAGAAAGGTGAGTTACCCACAACAGTTTTAGGAGTTACTCTATCAGCCTAGATTGCATTTAACAGTGCATTATGCCACTTTTTATGGTTTTCAGAGACTGTTCTCTTGATAATTTTGATCAGATTTTTATTAGTTGATTCTACCAAACCATTGCCTTGGGGGCAATAGCTGGAAGAATACTTTAATTTAATTCCTTTTTCTAGAGCGAAATCACTCATTTCAAGAGATGAAAAATAAGAGGCATTATCAAATACCAGGTATTCAAGGATACCAAAATGAGTAATAATATTTAAATTCAAGAACGATATTACCTGGCTAGTATT
>JASDQU010101105.1:487027-499389 GCA_032191745.1 Picea mariana
ATATATATATATATATATATATATATCCACCACCAACGGTCAAACTTAACCACCCACCATTTTAGTGGCATATACCATCAGTTTAAACCACCGCCATATTTAGCAAGAGAGCACCAAATTTGGTTGTAACCATGTATTAAAAAGGGGATTCCATGGGATTCAATCCCGGGACCTCCGCCAACCTACCGACTTAATATAGCTCCACTAACTGATGCGCCAACCAACTCACTTATTGCATAACCACCAACTTTTTATATAAAAAGGGGTGTTTTCCAGTGTATGGGGACAGACAGAGGAGAACCAAGAGCACACCCATACAGATTTTGGCATGGATTTCAAGACATGGAACACATTTTGAGATTTTCCCAATCATTTATTGTAGAGGCAAGGCATAGAAACCGAGGCAGGGGTGTCTCTTGGGCCTGAAAGTGCCAGACTCAGATCGAGGCATGGAGACAGTCATTTTTAGGTAATTCGACGCCACAAATGTAGTGGTGATGTTAGTTTTATGATCTGAGAAAAAATTCTATAGATTTACTCCAGAATGAGGTATACTTATGTATTTTGCCCAATTATTTTTTGGAGTTAATAAAAATACCTACCCATTTGAGAGCAGGACCTGGAGACGCAGTCCACTAGGGACGAACTCCCTTATCAAGTTCTTTGTGTTCATTTTTGATGATTATGTCTCTTTCCTTTTGAGCTTTTCCTTCTTTATGGTGTACTTTAGTTTATGCTCATTTAATACGATTCTTTAATAAATCACCTCATGAAAAGATCCCGGATCATGTTGGTATCAGAGCAGTTGTCTTTGACTTGAATTGTTGAGTATGAATGCTTACTAGGGCCAAGCATAAGCAGGGTGAAGGAAATCTTAAGAATTTCAATCCCAAAGTTGGCCGTGCATCCTGAAGGAAGAAGATGGCAGAAGAGGACAAGCATGATGAACATGAGAAAAAATTTCACATGGTCTTTTATCGCATGTCAGACATGGTCGAGAAAATATATGGAGATTACGAGAAGAGGATGAAGAAGAAAGGGAAGAAAAAGGAAGCACATGAATATGATGATGCTTCAGTAAACCAAAGGGCTGGAGGAGATGCTCTTGAGCCTCCATATTCACCTTCAATTTCTAGTTCTTCTTCCTCTGAGCATTCTCATCATTCTCATCATTCTAGCCATAAAACCTCTTTTAAGAAACCATTATTAAAGCTTGATGTATAGTTTTCTTTACCTATGTTTAATGGAGATGCTAATCTTGAAAATCTAGACAATTGGATTCGACAGGTTGAAGTATATTGTCGTGTTCAACATATTGATGAAGAGGAAGTTAAAGTGCAACTAGATTCTCTTCGGTTGGAAGGCACCGCTCTCGTATGGTGGGAGAGCAAGCTACAAGACAAAAGTAAGTGTGGTAACCTTCTTTCCTCATGGTTAGAATTTAAATAAGAGATAATGAAGAAACTCTATCCATTAGGGTATTTACATAAAGCGATGATGGAATGACAAACTTTAAGGCAGAGTAAAGGTCAGACTGTACAAAGTTTCACAAAATAATTTAGGAAGAAATATCTTGCATTGAAAATTCCTTTGGATTCTTATGAAACTTTAATGAAGCATATTGGCGCACTTCAAAGTTAAATTCGTCATACTTTGATCTTGTTTAACCCCACTAGTTTGGACGAAGTTTGTGTGCAATCCACTCACCTTGAGAATAGGGGGAAACATGCTCAAGAAGATCCCACAAAGAAACCTTCAAATTTTCCACACAAGACTTTGAAGAAGTTTACAAGGAAGTACAAGAATACCGCTACAGTGACGAGAGAAGGAGGAAACCCATCTTGTATTCACTACAAGAAGAGTGGTCACAATGAAGAACATTGTTGAAAACTGCATCCAGAAAAGAAACTGAAACAATTCGGTGGAAAGGGGAAGACAAAGACTATTTCTACTGTGCAACAAGATCTTGGTTTCGAATCAGGAGATGAAGGAAAGATCACAACGGAAGGAGTAGAAGGTAAAGATTACCTTCATGCTAGTTCAAGTTCCAATGATGAATCTCATATTGATGAACGAAAGAGGAATGGGTTATTTCATATATGAGTTGTATCTAAACATACTAAGATAGATACATTATTTGATCCGGGTTCCCAAGTAAACTTAATATTTGAAGCACTTGTCAAGAAGATGTGTCTTGAAACAAAACCACATCCAAATCCTTATCCTCTTGGTTGGGTATGTGATAAAGCAAAACTTAATGTCACCAAACAATGTAGGGTCAGATTTTCTATTGCTTCCAAGTTGATTGATGAAGTGGATTTGGAAGTTGTACCACTTGATATATGTGGCATAGTGTTGGGGAGTCCTTATATTTATGATAGAAAATAAGTCTTCTTTTGTCATGATAACAAATACCACCTTACTAAAGGGGGAGTGGAATATATTGTTAGAGCTCACATCATGAGGGTAAACACAACACTTATTAGTGCAAGACAAATGAAAAGACTCATAACCACTAATAAGAGATATGTACTCATGGTCATCAAAGAGAAAGATGTTAGGACATCCGACACTTTCCAAGGGTGTCATCTATGTCATAAAAAGGAATTAATTGATATTTTTTCTAAGTATGATGATATTTTTCAGGAACCAGATGGATTACCTCCTAAGAGGGAAATCCAACATGAGATACATCTTCAACATGATTCTACTCTTCCTAATGCGGGAATGTACATGATGTCAGTTGTGGAGATGACAAAGATCAAGAAGTAGGTACATGGCTTATTGGATCAAGGGGTCATTAGGCCAAGTTCATCTCCTCGTGGTTCTTCAATCGTGATGGTGCCAAAGAAGGATGGCACATGGAGAATGTGTGTCAATTACCAGGCTTTGAATAAAATCACGATGAAAAATCGATACCCTCTTCCTCATATAGATGATTTACTTGATCAATTAAAGAATGTTGTTTATTTCACTAAATTGGATTTGCGTAGTGGATATCATCAAATCAGGGTCGCAGAACAAGATGCATGGAAAACTGCCTTTAAAACCAAACATGGATTGTTTGAGTGGTTAGTTATGCCATTTTGGATTTGTAATGCTCATACAACTTTCATGCATGTGATGAATGATGTGTTCAGGCCTTTCCTGGATGACTTTGTGATTGTATATTTAGATGACATTCTTGTTTTTAGTGGGACTTGGGATGAACATGTAAGGCATGTAAAACAAGTATTGGATACTTTGCAAAGGGAAAAGCTGTATGTGAAAATTTCTAAATGTGAATTTGACAAGATTGCACTTGTATACTTAGGTCATATTGTAGAAGGAGGACAATTGAAGATTGATCCTTCCAAAATTGAAGTAATTGTAAAATGGCATGAGCCAAAGAGTGTAACTGAAGTCCGAAGCTTCTTGGGTGTAGTCTAGTATTGGAGGAGATTTATTCCCAACTTCTCCTTTATAGAATCTCCTTTGCATGCCTTAACCAGTGTGAAGAACACTTTTCAGTGGGAAGGAAAGAAACAAAAAAATTTCGACACTTTGAAGGAGAAGATCAATACAGCTCCAATATTATCACTGCCAAATCTTCAACAACCTTTCGAGATCGAGACAGATGCCAGCGAATATGCTATGGGTGCAATATTGATGCAATATCATAATCCTATCTGTTCCCACTCTGAGACTTTTAACCAAGCTGTTGTTAACTATCCTACATATGATAAAGAGTTGTATGCATTATTTCAAAGCGTAAAGAAATGGAAGCACTACTTGTTAGGGAAGGAAACAATCATACATACAGATCACCAACCCTTACAATATCTCCAAGCACAGACCAAACTACAACAATCTCGACACTATAGATGGATGGGTTTTCTACAACAATTTCATTTGGTAATCAAGTACAAGAAGGGTACAAGTAACAAGGTATCCGATATGGTTTCTAGACCTCCTATTGTTGCTTCTATTATTTTGAAGAATACTTCTTTATCTCATGATAGCTATGTAGAGAAATATGCCATCGATGAAGATTTTAAAGAAGTATATGAGAATCTAACCCATGGTGCATAGGTAGAAAAATATTTCTGCAAGGAAAATTACTCTATCATCTTGGGAAGCTATGTATTCCTACAAGTGAACGAGTCCATGTAATACAAGAAGCTCACACTTCTCTTATGTTTGGGCATTTTTGGGTAGGAAAAAATATGGCTCATTTGCAAAGGCTTTGTTATTGGCCTCAAATGAAAGAAATTGTAACTAAATATGTAAAGGGGTGTGTGATGTGTTCTAATTGTAAGCCTACTAATAGAAAATTGGGGCTATACTCACCACTTCCTATTCCATCCCATCCATGGGAAATCATTTCCATGGATTTTGTAGGGGGTTTACCAATGACCAAAGGGGGTCATGATTATTTGTGTGTCGTAGCGGATAGGTTCAAAAAAATGTGTATCTTGATGCCATGTAAAGAGCAGATCACTGCTGAGCAGATTGCTAATCTATTCTTTCAACATGTTTGGGTTCACTTTGGGTTACCCACATCCATTGTCTCAGATCAAGATACTCGATTCCTTGGGGACTTTTGGACTGGCTTGTGGAGAATGATGGACACCAAATTGAAGAGGAGCACTAATTTTCATCCACAGACCGACGAAAAAACAGAGGTGGTAAGAGAAATAGTGGTACTTTTTCTTCAAGGCTAATGCAATAAGCATCCTAAGTTATGGAATGAATAGATACCCTATGTACAACATGCTTATAACTGAGCTTTACATTCATCCACTCAGATTTCACCGTTTGAGACATGTTTTGGGTACCTACCCGAGGTTCCTTTAGACTTGATGTATGGGAGAGATGCTGATGTAAATGAAGAATGAACAGAGGACATAGCCCGCAAGTTCATTCAGAGGATTCAACAGATACACTAGGCAGTCAAGGAACAATTGGAGAAAAGTAAAGCATAGTATAAAGCTCGACATGAAAAGCACGTGGTTGATCATCAGTTCAAGGTTGGAGACCGGATATGGCTTCACATCAGCAAGGAACGATTGAAGGGTGAAGGAAAGAAAATCAAGCCCATCCGATGTGGACCCTTCACTATCTTGGAGAAAAGAGACACTAATGCTTTTCATTTAGATCTTCCACCTTATATGCAGATTTACTCCATTGTGAACGTAAAGAACTTGAAATTTTTTTAGCCTCCCATGATTATGGATAGGATGATGAAGTTTCATTACCTTCAGTTGATGAGTTTTCACCTGAGTACTTGGATGATTTACATGAATATATCATCTTGGACAGAAGGACAAGGACTTCAAACAGGGGTGATGTTGATTATATTCGAATAGGCTTGAAGGGCAGACATCCAAGCAAGGCAAAGTGGATTGAGAAAGACAAAGTGAGGGGACTCTTTCCTCACTTACCAGTTGATTGATGAAATATTTTGATGGTCCAAAAAGCTCTCAATGGGAAGGTGTGATCCAAAAATGATCCAGAGAAGGCTAAGAACAACTCAGGATGCTTAGAATTGCTTCAGCAGATAGAGAAAGGGAAAAAATTCAAAGTTCCCAACACTCAGTTAAAATGGAATGATCGCGAAGAGTGCATCGCAAGATTTCTAACGACGCAAACGACTCGTCAAACAAAGTTACAGATAGAAAAATATAATAGGTCAAAGTTAAGGTCAAACTTGGTCAAAAAGACAAAAGGTCAAGGTGACACATTTCACCACTACAAGGGTGACATGTGGCATGTCTGTACAACTGACGTGGCAGAGTGTTGAGTTGGCATCGGATGATGTGGCAATGACGTATAGGTTTGATGGTAGATACGTGGGTGAATTAGGTTGTGACAAGTTGTTAGCACATAATCAAGTACGGGGTATTTTCTTGGAAGAAATGTTCCCTGCGGCAAGAAGAAGGTCAAAACATGGGCTAAAAATCCATTTATCCCAAGGTTTTAGAAGCAGGTGCATTATTTTAATGAGCAAACAAATCTGGACGGCCAAGATCTGCGCACCCAGATATGCGGCCGAGGTTCCATTTCGGAGTCCCCTTGTCATTCTACCTTTAATGGGAGGGGGAGGGTCCAGAATGAGGCACACATCTCTCAACGGTTAGGATTGGGGCACCTAGATCTACAACGCACAATCGATTCTAGACCCCCTTGGCCCTTCGACCTTTAATAAGGGGGGGGGGCTCCGAAATTGGGNCCTCTCCTTCTTCCATTTGTATTACACTCACCCTCATGACATATCCCATTCCCTTTCACCCCCTTTTATATTCCGACACCTGTTCCTCTCCCTTCCATGTCATCCCCATCATAGCGATGCATCCTCTCCCTTAACTAATCACATCCCACCATCTTTCCTCCCTTCACCTATCACCTTCCTGCCCCCTGTCATGTGTCTCACCCCTGTCACCTCCACAGTTGCTATTTCCCCTCACCTCATGCCACCTCATCGCTGGTATGTGCTGGTGCAGTATGCATGCCACATTTGTCCACTCGACCTCTCCTCTTCTTACTTCCACACCGTGCATGCCAAATCGTCCTTGCCTGGTCACCGTTCATTCATTGCTTCCCATCTGATGCCTTAGTCCTCGCGTCCACCTCCACGTCTTGCCATGAAGCCGTTTAGAAGATCTAGGTGGCAGCATGAAGAGGCCTCCACATCCCAAAGGTACAGAGTTGACTAGGGCTGTTCCCGATCCCAAGGAAGTAGTTATTAAGGTTGTTGGTGGTGGTTAGACATCGTCTCCACCATAAATGAAAAATCTGACAGAGGATTAAAGGCTTGTTGATTTGTCCGCAGAGCTACTAGGAGTCTAATCGCGTCTGACATAAGCACACCACGGTCCAAAGACTGCATGTGCAGTCTGCCAGTAGACATGAAAACGTACCTTTTTTTTTATGCAGTGACTCGATCTTGCTGATGATTGTTTGCTTTGAGTATATGTAGGTAGTTTTGCCATTTTTGTAGGGGGGGATGGTTGAGCTAGGCTCCCGATTGTAAAGTTTTGATGAAGCACTGGTTGCTCTGGTTATATATTGGCGCTTGAGACTTCTTGTCTAATGAATGTCAGCCTTTTCCATCTCTCTGTTAACACTATGCTAGAAGAACTCGGAATTGGAGGATCCAGTTGAGTTGCGCTGTTATAGGATGATGTATGTTTGATCACTATGATAGTCGCATTATTTCTAATCAACTCTTGTATTTTCTCAACGCTGAATGACTTGGAATTGAAGGATCCAGTCAAGTCACCTTTTATTTCCATGAAACTTTGAACCAAGAGGATCTTGTCTTCTAAGTTTTTCTTTCTCAAGCTGCTGGAAGGTATGATGCCCAAAGTAGTCTTATTCACTTCTCCTACCAAGTCTTCCCTCTGCTCATTTTATACTCAACCTACTGATAGAATTTAGATCAAGACCTCACCTATTCTTGCATGCCAGACCTGGTTTTCTAAGTTAAAGAAATATCTTCCTCAGTCTCTATCCATTCGACCACCCCCATTAAATTATTCATGACATAAAACTGATCGGCGTTGGGCTCTGCTCCTGCTACAATCTGGGAGTGACTTTCGGGGAGGAAGTTTAATATTTTCCCTGGGACTGAACGACAATGATTAACTGATTCTAAAGGTGCATCAGATATCAAAACTATTGAGATTGCTACTATGCATCTGGCGACTCCACTGGGGCGACTCCACTAATGAGAACCCACATGCGACTCCATTGTTTTAGCTGTGGCTTCTAGAGGCAGACATACAAGGTCTACTCCTCAGCTGCCTTTAGTGCCACCTGAAGCTAACCTAGAGAAGATTATCAAAAAGGGAAAGGCCTCTGGAGGAGGTACTTCTACTGCTAAACTAGGTTTTTTCGATGATTTTCATAATTCTATAGAAGCTCCAACGCTTGCATCTCATTCTGTTTTGTTACCTTCTGTTGGAGTTTCCTGTAGTTTAAATTTTGGGAGTGTTCCTACTGAGTTTTCTCCTCCTGGTATTGAATTGGAAGGAGAAACTCTTGTCACTCCCTTCTCCCCCGAGGTGGTACCCTAGTTTAGGCCCAACACCTCAAAATATTTTCCTACCTCAGGTTTTACCACCCCTTCTCCTATTACTATTGCCGCTGAAGGAAGGGAAACTTCTGTTCCTTTTAGCCCTGAAGCTTGTTCTCCAAATTCCATGATGTTCCCCTTCCTTCCTGTAATCTTAGTTCTTGTCTTTCCGGTTCGAACTTCCTCTCCTCCTGGTTCTCCTACACCTATTGTCCCTATGGCGGGTGCTAATCCCCCTGTAAACAGAATGGATGCCATAGTGGCTACCATATATGCCCCCTTAATCCTACCTCATCCCATGAATCCTCTCCCTGCTAGAGATTACTTGAAATATATGCCTAAATTTACTAGAGAAGAGGACATAACTACTGAAGAGCACCTTGCTGCCTTCTACAATTATGCAAACAACCTGAACATTGAAAATGAAGATGTCTGGATGAGAGTCTTCGTCCAGAGCCTTGATGGTGAGGTAAGGAAATGGTTTCGGGGACTGGCCCCTGGATCTATTGTTGGGATTGAAGCTCTAGATGATGCTTTCTTGAGACAGTTGGGAGATAAAAAAGATTTCATGTATTACATGACAGAGTTTGGGTCCTTGAAGAAAAATAAAGGAGAATCTGTCTCTGACTTCTCCAAAATATTCAATAAGATGTATAATAAGATCCCTACTGAGATAAAACCCACAGAAGCCTCTGCTAAAATCTATTATGCTAATGCATTTGACCCTGACTTCTGCCTTTTGTTGAGAGAATAAGAGCTACCTCCCTAGCTCAAATGCAAGATGCGGCCATATAAGTGGAATCTAATGTATTGGCAGTTGAGAGACTCATAAATAAGACTGATACAGACAAGAGAAAGGGAAGATATGAAGCCTTGACTTCTGGCCCCTCTGTGCCTCACCCTCAAGTAGATGAATTGACCAAGATAGTGAAGTCTTTGTCTGCAGAGATGGAGAAAATGAAGGTGGAGGGGAAGCAAACATACAAAAATCCTCAAAATGCTGAAAACAAAGGAAATTTCAGGAGGCTGAATAATAATGCTCCCTAGATGATGCAAAGGGACCATAGGGGAAGAGACAGAGAATATCAGAGGATTTAGGCTCCTCTTAAAAATAATTTTGTAACTAATGATGAAGAAGGGGAAATAGACAGGCTTGATCATGAAATCCACTGCTTTGGAGATACTTCTCCTTTTAATCATCTCACTCAATCAGCATACGAGGAGTCTCTCATGGACAATCAGCTGAATGAGATGAGTAAGGGAGACAAGGCTAGCAGTAGCCAAAGAAGGTATAACCTAATATCCAAGAAGAAGACATGAGCACCTGGTGTTTCTGAACAAATTTCTAGAGAAGAGAAACATGCTAATGAAGTAGCAGACAACAACAAAGGTAAGAAGGCCCAAACCCTCTCTCCAATGGTCCAGATTCATGTTCCTGAAGTAAGGGAAATCCCAAAGCTCGCATCCTCTTTTAACTTTGAGCATGAAATTCAAAAAATCAGAATCCCTGTACCCCTCTTCGAACTGGTCAAGCATGAAGTGTTCAAAAAATGCCTCTCCGAGCTATTACAGTCTGAACCCTCATACCATCCCACAGACTCAATCAATTTGCAAGATGAAAAGCTTGGAGTCATCCTAGGTCCTATGGTAGAAGACAAAAATGATTCATCCCCTCCCCTATACACATCCTTGAACATACATGACAAGGTGCTGCACAACTGTTTGATGGATTCAGGGGATTCCCACAACCTCATGCCCAAAATTGTCATGGAAGAATTAGGACTAGAAGTCACCAGAGCCTATCATGACCTCTATTCCTTTAACTTCAGGAAAGTTCAATGTCTAGGAGTCATCAAAGATCTGGTTGTGACCCTGTTTCAGCTGCCCATGAAAAGTGTGGTCATGGACATTGTGGTGGCTGATGTTCCCCCCAAGCTTGGTATGTTGTTATCAAGATCTTGGATAAAAAGACTTGGAGGAACCATGCAAATGGACCTCACCTATGCTACTATTCCAGTGTTTGGGGGGGAACATAGGAGACTGTATAGAGAAGCCCAGCTGGCCTACATAATTAGTAATGAAACCAATCCTACTAACCATCCTATCTTTGCTCTTGACACTAATTTGGGTTCCAGTTTACTGCAGCTCATTGATGCTCCTTATCTTCCTCTAAAACTTAGAAAACAACCCACTACTTCTCATGAAAATTCCTCCCCCACCACTTCTGTTTGGAAAATGTTCTTTGATGGAGCCTCTTCCAGGGAAGGTGTTGGTGTCGTAGTGGTTTTTGTGTCACCTACTCAGTAAACCATATTTATGTCATACAAGCTAGAGTTTGAAACAACCAACAATGTGGTAGAATATGAAGCTCTTGTTTTAGGTTTAAAGGCTGCAAAGGAAATGGGAATTGAAGGGGTGGTAGTGTTCGCAGATGCAGAATTGATAGTCCAACAGATAAAAATGCTTATCAGGCCAAGCATCCTTGGCTCAAGAGTTATAGAAATGAGGTATGGGACCTAATCGACAGTTTCTTCTCAGCATTCAACATTTCATTTCTTCCAAGAGAAAAGAACACAGTGGTTGATTCTCTGGCTACATCAGAAAGCAATTTCAAGGTGCCCCTACCACCCAAACTCAGATATGATATAGAAGTAAAATACAGGGCTTCCATACCTGACAATGTCAAACATTGGAAGGTGTTTGTTAAGCCCTAATGTTGGCTCATTACCCCTTAATTGGGGCATATTAGATTAGTAATGCTATTTTATTTATGTTGGCCTTAGGCCATTAGTTTCAATTTAGATTAGTAATGTTATTTTAATTATGTCGGCTTTAGGCCATTATTTGTAATTATACCTCCTAGTCTCCTATATATACCAAGGAGACATTTTCATTTTGAATCATCTTGTACTTGAACATTTTAAGTGGGGTAAAAGGAGGTTGCCCCCTCGAAGAGGATTATTATCTGAAATTATCTCAGTTTCAAGGCGTTGAGTACTTTTCTTGAGGTTTTTCCATGCTATTTTGATGTTTGGTTCTTAACATATGGTATCAGAGCTCAAGGTCTTGGGGTTTCGCTGCTACATCTGAGACACCGTGGMATTTTTGCTATAACGTTTTTTCTACAACGTTTCAGAAGGAACCTCTTGGAGGGTATTTTGAAGACGGATCA
Organism: Picea mariana; assembly: GCA_032191745.1. Taxonomy (NCBI): domain Eukaryota; kingdom Viridiplantae; phylum Streptophyta; class Pinopsida; order Pinales; family Pinaceae; genus Picea; species Picea mariana. The sequence goes on from JASDQU010101105.1 coordinate 498,256, forward strand.
AGGTACGTTGGGTTCAAAATTCAGCTCTTGAAGCCTTATACTTTCGGAGATACAACCTGTACAAGATAGGGTTATGGAATCATCCTGAAATGAGTCATTGAGGCATTTTTGCTATAAAAAAATTTCTGTAACGTTTCAAACCCTTCCCTCTAGACAAAATTTATAGAAATTAGTTTGTATCTATGGTAAAAAGTTCAGCTTCTGGGTCATTTTAAATTTGTAGATACATCCTGTGTAAGATAGGGTATCTGACTAGCCCTATTGACTAGTCTCAAGAAGGTGATCTAGGTAAAACAATCATAAATTCTTCCTAGAGTATCCAAATTGCGTGGGACTGGTTGCATTGGATCGTGGACAGTCTACCGTATTTTGGGTACAAGTTTCAGACTTTGATATCAATTATTTTATGCGGGGCATTCTATACAAGTGAGATCTCCTGAAAAGGCCAAAAATCGGCAAGTTGTGAGGAAGTTACCGTAAATTCCACTTGGCACTTCCAATTTTGATCAGACCTGTGGCATTGCAGTGAAGAAATATCAGAGAACTACCTAAAGGAAAGTTTCATACCCACAAGGTCTGAAGCTTGGGAGATATAACAGAATAAATATTGTCTAGCAGAACCACCTCAAAATCAAGACTCAAAAGTAATATTTGGCCAACATGCCACCCAAAAATGGACCTCCTACACCAAATAAGCCTCCAGAAAATCCTAATTGGACTCTTGATGAAGGTGAAGAAATGATTAGGGACATAAATGATTTACAAAAGAAGACAGTAACCAAATATGAACTACAAGAGATGAGGGATTCAATGGAATCCAAGATGGATTCAATGGAAGCTAAGATCATGGAAGCAATGAAAAATTTTGTAACAGAGAAGACACCCAAAAGTGAAAATTCATCCCATGAAATTCATGATGAGGACACAAGGAAGGTGAATCAAGAATGGAAAAACTCCAACTTTGGTTTGAAGACCAACCACGTTCCTAAGATTGATATGAGGAAGTTTGATGGAAAGGACCCAATCACATGGATACTTCAAATGGAGCAATTCTTTGATCTCCATAATGTGCCACATACACAAAAGGTACGAATTGCTTCTTTATATTTAGAACCTAATCAATTTGTTTGGTAT
>JASDQU010101105.1:518515-544362 GCA_032191745.1 Picea mariana
TTTCTAGTGCGCCCCCCCCTGCTATCGTGCCACATCCTCCTTGCGATGACACCCACCACTTCCAAACCACTTACCACCTCCCTCTCTTCCTACCATCTGTCTTCCACTCACCCTTGTGGCATATCCTGTTCCCTTTCACCCTCTTTTATATTTCGACACTTGTTCCTCTCCCTTCCACATCATCCCCGTCATAGCAACATGTCCTCTCCCTCGACCAATGACATCCCACCATCTTTCCTCCCTTCACCTATCACCTTCCTGCCTCCTGTCATGTGTCTCGCCCCTGCCACCTCCATAGTCATTGTTTCCCCTCACCTCGTGCCACCTCATTGTTGGTCTGTGCTAGTGCAGTACACATGCCACATCCATCCACCTAGCCTCTCCTCTTCCTACTTCCACATCGCGCATGCCAAATCATCCCTGCCTGGTCACCGTGCATTCACCACTTCCCGTCTAATGCCTTAGTCCTCGCGTTCACCTCCATGTCTTGCCATGAATCCATTTAGCAGATCCAGGTGGTAGCATGAAGAGGCCTCCACATCCCAAAGGTATAGAGTTGACTGGGGCCATTCTCAATCCCAAGGAAGCAGTTATTAAGGTTGTTGGTGGTGGTTAGACATCGTCTCCACCATAAATGGAAAACCCGGCAGAGGATTAAAGGCTTGTCGATTCGTCCGCAGAGATGCCAGGAGTCTGATTGCGTCTGACATAAGCACACCATGGTCCAGAGATTGCATGTGCAGTTTTCAGTAGACATGTAGACATACCATTTTTTTTTATGCAGTGACCTGATCTTGCTGCTGATTATTTCCTTTGAGTATATGTAGGCAAGTTTTCCATTTTTGTAGGGGGTTATGGTTGAGCTAAAATCCCGATTGTAAAGTTTTGATGAAGCACTGGTTACTCTGGTTATGTATTGGCACTTGAGACTTCTTTTCTAATGAATGTCAACCTCTTTCCATCTCTATGTTAACACTGTGTTAGAAAATCTCAGAATTGGAGGATCTAGTTGAGTTGCACTGTTATAGGATAATGTATGTTTGATCACTATGATAGTTTCATTTTTTCTAATCAACTCTTGTATTTTCTCAACGCTGAATGACTTGGACTTGAAGGATCTAGTCAAGTCACCTTTCAGTTCCATGAAACTTTGAACCAAGAGGATCTTGTCTTTTGAGTTTTTATTTCTCAAGCTACTGGAAGGTCTAATGCCCAAAGTAGTCTTATTCACTTCTCCTACCAAGTCTTCCCTCTGCTCATTTTATACTCAACCTACTGACAGAAGTTAGATCAAGACCTCACCTGTTCTTGCATGCTAGGCCTGGTTTTTTGAGTTAAAGCAATATCTTCTTGGGTCTCTATCCATTCGACCACCCCCATTAAATTATTCACGACATAAAACTGATGGGCACTGGGCTTTGCTCCTGCCGCAATCTGGGAGTGACTTTTGACGCTAACACAAGTGTCATTCTCATGGGAAAATGTTATGGCGCCATGTGGCACCCCTCCAGTCTAGTTGTAAAGTGGTAAAATTATATGACTCCTCAGGAGTCAAACTCCTAACCTCCTCAACCCAAAGGCCTTACAACTCCGCGCCAACCAACCTTCCACCACATAGACCTTGTTTATAACATGGTGAAAATTTTATTTAAATTTACTGATGTTTTGTATGGGGGAAGAAAAGGGTTAGGCCCTCCGCGTAGCCCTTGGTTCTATGATAATCCATGTGACCATATATATATGTTCACCGCCAACGGTCAAACTTAATCGTCCTCCATTTTAGTGGCATATTCCGCCAGTTTAAACCACCACTATATTTAGCAATAGCGCGCCACATTTGGTTGTAACCGTGTATTAAAAAGGGGAGTCCATGGGATTCAATATTGAGACCTCCTCCAACCTACCAACTTAATATAGCTCCACTAACCGATGCACCAACCAACTCACTTATTACATAACCACCGACTTTTCATATAAAAAGAGGTGTTCGCCAATGTATAGGGACAGACAAAGGAGAACCAAGAGCACGATCGTATGGATTTTTGCATGGATTTCGAGACAGGGCACACATTTCAAGATTTTGTGAGTCATTTATTGCAGAGGTAGGGTACGAAAACCGAGGCAGGGGTGTTTCTTGGGACTGAAAGTGGCAGGCTGAGATCGAGGTTTGGGGATAGTCATTTTTAGGTAATTCGACGCCATGAACACAATGGTGATGTTAGTTTTCTGATCTGAGAAAAGATTCTGTATCTTAACTCTAGAATGAGGTATACTTATGTATTTTGCCCAATTATTTTGTGGAGTTAATAAAAAGACCTACCCATTTGAGAGCAGGACCTGGAGACGTAGTCCACCCGGGATGAACTCCGTTATCAAGTTATTTGTGTTCATTTTTCATGATTATGTCTCTTTCCTTTTGAGATTTTACTTCTTTATGGTTTACTTTAGTTTATTCTCATTTAATACGATTCTTTAATAAGTCACCTGACAAAAATATCCCAAATCACCTGTCAACTACCTAAAATAAATAGTCCTGCCCCTTCCTTGTGGTTGGTAAACCTCCCAATAAATACATGGAAATGATTTCCCAAGGTTGAGTGGGTATAGGTAAGGGATGGTGTTATAACCCTAATTTGCACCAGATATGCTTACCTGGCATCAAGACATCTCAGATTCCTTCTTTTCCAAAACACTACTAAAAAACTCTTCTTAAAAAACCCCTTTATAAAGTCCCACACATCCTGCTCCATTACTGCACGTGTGTACATGCTAGCTGCCCCAATACAACCCGTGTGTACCTACAAAAGCATGGAAAAAGGAAAGTTGTTGACGGAACACATAGCTTTGGGAAAGTTAACTAAACCTTTCAGCCATGCATGGCCGGTCATTCGACCAAATACCTAGCTCCTTGTAGCCTATAAAAGAAGGAGTAAGGGTCCCATTTGAGAGGAGGAAAATCATAGTAAAGAAACTATACCCAATTGAGCACTCCCCTTGTCCCAACCTTTAGCCTTCCTTGTGCAAAGAGAAATATGGAGCAAAGCAGTTAGAGGACAGTTGAAGAGGAGCCCAGGACAAGTTTTGAGGAGCAGTGCCGACCACATATTGTAAGTTTACTCTTGTGAAGATTAATACAAAAAGGAATACTTTTCCCATCCCGCCATATCATGTGTTCAAGTTGAATGTTTATTTCATGATATTGTCACAACTAACCCAACAATTAGTATATGAAATGCATGTTCACAGGTTTTTGTTTGTTCAAGTGTGAATGTAGGTCAGCTTTGGGAGGAGGCTTGCAATCAAAGAGTGAGCAAAAGAAAAGGGATCAATATCAAATGAAGGACTTAAGGTAGAGTTACCGAATCTCATTTACACCTTTGTATTGCATGAATGTGGGGTTTTGTGTTGGGAGAATAGGAAAGAGTAGAGGCATTTGAAATGGTCATTTTCTGCATGCATGATTAGAGCCCTTAAATGCTAAGTCCGAAGGAGGGATTCCTACCCACAACAGAATTGGCGACCATACTGGGGATATATAGGGTTTTCTGGGATTCTTTTTGGGTATTTAAAAAAAAAAAATGGTTTCATTACTTGTTTTTAGAGTTTCTGCAAAAGTCTGAGCTAGCAGGGATTTTGGTCTTCCATACCAGTTCTTCCTGCTTACTTTGCTTGATTTCATTTTCTTTTACGGGAAGTCACAGAGGTACACATGGACTGTATAAGGCATGCATGCGTGTACACGCACCCAACCTTCACACAACCCGCATGGACACACTAGCTGATGAAGTGACAATAACATGGTTAAGTTCATTTTTTATTTATTAAAGAGGCAGTCATCCTCTTCCCTGTGAGAAGTGATCCTTCTTAGGGGTTTTCTGAAACTCATTCTGGTCTCTGTTTTTGCAGCTTGTAGCTTAGTTAACACTTCGGATTGGTTTTGTTCTATGAAATTTTCTTTGGATTTTTTTTCTTTTCTGACAAAGTAAGTTTCTGAGTCTTCAAGAGATTCTGGTTCTCAATACTAGTGGTCTCTGCCAGTGTTTGATTGCTTATATTTTCATTTTTTTTGAAGAGTTGAAGAGGTACATGCGGCCTGCATAAAATCTGCATGCGTGTACACGTGCTCTGACCTTTTACAACTCGCATGCACACGCTAGCTGTTGAACTGTCAGCTGCATGCCTGTTGAGAAATTTTTTGTTCAAGGAGAGGAAGTCATATTTTTTCTTGTCAAAAGTTATACCTCTCAGGGTTCTTGGTCTCCGTCATAGTAGTCAACAACTTAGGTATGAACACAACAATAACTTTATTTTTCATCAAATTTTTTTCCTAGAATTTGTTTTCTTTCATAGGGTTTTTAGACAAGTGTGAGAGTTTATTTTCATCAGTTTGTGTGTTATTGTCAGCGACTCTTTGCGATCTGCACTTTGGCCAGAAGTTTTCTTGGTCTTTACTTGTCATCATTTTTCCTTTTTTTCTTTGCGAGCATTAAATAAAAAAAAAAACTCTTTTATTTCTTGGTTTGGTTAAGTAGTTATTGGTTTGCGTTAATAACTAGGAAAAGTTTTTATTTCATAAGTTATTGGCTATTTACTTAGGACAATAAGTAGCTCATAGTCGAGGGAAATCCTGTTTTGATTTTGTTGTTCAAATATCTTGGAAAAAAATTTAGTTTGAAAAGTCGATTAAGAATTGTGTCAAGAAGAAGTTCTTTTGTTTCCAGCTTTCTGTTTATTTTTCTTTCGTCTCTCAAACATCATTAGTTTCACTTTCATAACCTTTTATGTAAGACAAGCCATAAAAAATTAACGATTAATTAAAATCAACTAGACTTTATGTTTGTATGATCCATCAATTAGTCTAGGCTAGAGCTTTGATTTAGGTTGGAGAGGAAACTCTTAAAGGCTGCAAAACATACATAAGAGTTTATGCTAGGGAGTGTTAAAAGTCCAGTATCCTGGAAGTTATCCGGGACCCCCCTCTAACATAGGGGCTAAACATGAGGTCGCGTGTGGAAAGGTAGCGGAGATAACCCCTCCAAAGCTGGACCAATCGTAGTGGAGAACACATATAGATGGCTTGTCTTGGGATTCCGTCGATTGCATTTTCCATGGAACTTCGTGGGTCTTGAATCCATTCGAGGTCCTCAGTTGTCTTCCAGACCACTTGATTTCGATACCCTTGATAGGTTTTGGGCTCGATACCCTGCTCATTGTGGTCTACCCGACTGTCAACTGTACCCGCCTGGTGACTGCTCGTGCACTGGCAACCTAGTTGCCTATCTTTTTTAGAGACACACACATGTGACTATGGGGGTATACCGCAGTACCTAGGACAAACATTGGGCCACGCTTTGCAGAGTATACCCAGAGGGTTCTTTCGTGTTTGAGTTTCACTTGCACCGATAAGTTGCTCTAGTGTTGGTTGTTGTAACTGTTCTTCCAACTAGTTTAGTGTTTGCTTGTTTTATCTTGTAGGGTCTTTTTTATAGTGTATGTTATTTTTGAATGAATAGAAATCCCTAGTGTGTCTTTGATCTTCTCACACAGTGGAGGACCATGAGCTTCGTCGATCACAAAGGCTTCTTGGCTTGGTGCCAGTTACATTGGAGCCACCCCCACCACTGCTAAGGTGAAAGCTCGACCAACAAGGTTCTTTTGAAGCAACCGGGTCACAGTAAACTATGCCCGACCAATATCCAAAGGAACCAAATAGTTCAGACCTTGGAGCAAAAGCTCTCGGTCGACTTGAAACCCCAGCCACTGATCTTTCGGTGCCCATCATCGTACAGATTTATCCTTACGGGTGCCAGATAGTGTCACATGTAGCAATGGAAACAAATGCTGCCACTTCTTCTGGGAATTCTTCTATTCCCACCATGGTTGTCGTCACTGGGGGTATTATATCTCTGAACCCATCGTCGCCGGTCCAGACCACCATGGTCTTGACCACCTCTACCTCGAGAAGTGGTCCAAGTCTGTCAATGGCAGCAGCTACTGCTCCCTTCACCCAGAGTGCGATAGGTCCTTCGTTCTCATACAGGATGCCTAGCTTAGGTACAAGCCCTGTACTATCCTAATCCACTTTACAGACTTTAGGTCTGGGGGCAAGGAGCTCTAACGCTCCTCTACAAGGACCCATGGGGGGAATTTCAGCTCCCTTTAATGATTTCCCTTATGGGGGAGGTCATATACCTCCTTCATCCCCTCCGCTCGACAGTACCCACCAACAATCCACTGGGACAAACACACACCATAGTTCACTTGGAGTAGGGAGTCAAGGACCACCTTCTCATAATATGCCAGTAGGGTCAACACCATTTTATTTTTTCGGTGCATTTGGTAACAATGCTTTATCATCAGCTGCTTTCCCAACTGGGAGAAAACCCAGTTATGGCCAACCTAATCCTATGCAGGGTATTATTCCTGCACAGGGGGAAAACCCAAGAACTTCTTCCACATCAGGTCCTTGGAATTATTGGCAAGGATCAGTTCCCTCGTCAGGAATATCGACTTGGGGAAATTTTTTTCACAACCAATGGAACCCCGGGAAAGGTGCAGTACCTATGCCCATGGGATTGGCATGGGGAAACCCTTCCCAAAGTCATATGAATGTAATTCACACCCAACCATCTACGTCTTATTTCAGGAATCAGCCGATGATGTCTCCTCAAATGCAAAATCCATATGATGGTCATGGCCATGGTTTTTACCAAAACCCCAGCCAACAACCCAAATTTTCCTGGTAACTTGGTGTCAGTCAAACTCCAAGCCCCTTTTTCCATGGTTATCATCAACAACAACCAAAACTACCTTTCTTGGAAACCTTAAATTTTCCAGACTTGACAAGGTTGTTGAATGACCCCATCTGTCACGATCCACGTTGGCCCCCTATGCCGATGAAATTGCCTTCGGACATACCAAAGTTCGAAGCCAAGCCTAACAAAGATCCAGGGGATCATGTTACCACCTTCCATCTTTGGTGCTCGTCTAATTCATTGAAAGATGACTCCGTACAATTGAGATTTTTTCAATGAACTCTCATTGGGAGTGCTACGAAATGGTACATCGAGCTCGACCACTCGAGATATTCTTCCTTCAGAGAATTGGCAATGGCGTTCCTAAACCATTTCCAATTACCTGTGAGATACGACATGGACATATAATTGCTGGCCAATTTCGAACAGACAAAAGTGGACCATATCTTTGATCACATCCGAGAATGGAGACGCCAGAAGAGTTTGATTAAGGTACCAGTCCCACCAACATTCCTTCTTGAGTGGTTCCTTAAGTCTTTGGTCCCACACCTATCCAAAGACGTCGCAACGTCGGGAGTGTTCTCCGAAGAATATACCATCATGAGAACTCAATAGGTTGAGCTAATTTATTCTTAGTTTGGTTTACTGTACAAGATTTTTTCGGATGCACCACGATCCATACTTGATAAAACCATACAGAGAGCTAGACCACATGCCGATGGTATTTTAGGTTCGGCACAAACAAAGCCTGCTAAAAAATTGACAAAACAATTGCAACAATTGTCTATACAACACACATCGGCCGGGCAAACTACTATTTCGGATGCTCCCCCTACCCAAACGTTGGATGTACACAGTGTGCAATTGACAAATCCGAAGGCCACCCAACAACCTGATGGAAAGAAACAACAACGTAAGAAGGGTAAGGGGGATAAGAAACCCACTAATAATGCTGTCGGGGGAAACACCGAGAAATGGAAGGTGAAGTATTTGTGTAACCTATGCGTGGAATACCACCCGACCCACCATTTCCCTCGGCTTGCAGAGGCCCAAACGTTTGTGTCACAACAGTAGCCTGTTGTGCTAACAAATCCATTTCAACATGGGAAAAACCTAACCCAAGCCTCTACAAGAACGGAAGGGGTCAGTCAAGGACCCTCTCCATCTTTGAACAATCCTGCATTCGCAAATGTGTATATGATGAAAGGTGATTCTTTTATATTGAATAGAGTGCATGAATACAGTAAGCCAAGCACCTCTGAGAAAGGTAAAGAAGCTGGAATTCCATCTCTTTCTCTCCAGATCGAGAAGACTTTGGGAGAAATAGTGACACGCATCCCAAAAGGTGCATTCAAGAAATCCTCTCACAACCCAAATGCAAGGGCTGCCTAGAACTATTTTGTGGTGGAGGATTTGTCTCAAACCCCTTGTGTGATGTCTGCTTTGGGGGTCATCCAAAGATTCCCTTCCCAGAGGAAATCTTTGTTAGCCACTTTAGGATCTGCTGAGACTTGTAATCTAGGTACAATCATGCTGGATACAATTGACTTAAAGCCTCGTCTACCTCATGACGTAGAATTTTAGATAGCAGTGGCTTACCCCACGAAAAATTTTACTCGGAACATTTTCCGCACAGTGGTTGATGAGGGTGCCTTGACATGCGTCATGTCGTTGGCGTGTTGGAAGGCCATTGGCCAAGATGTTTTATCTCTGTCACCTACTGTTCTTACCACTTTCAATGGTCATTCGTTTCGACCACATGGCATCATCCCCTCTTTTCCCGTGCAGTTAGGAGGGAAGACCATGTGCGTCGAGGTAGAAGTAGTCGACGCATCCCTTGACTACAATCTCTTGTTAGGTAGGAGTTGGACCTATGCCATGCAGGCAGTGGTTGCTACAATTTTTTGGGTTTTGTTGTTTCCACATGAGGACCAGGTTGTGACCATTGATCAATTGTCCTTCTCCTGACCTGACCCTTCATTGGGGGCATCCGCGGTCCCAATGATTGATAATTCTCAACCGGGCATCATTAATGTAGGGGTTGGTTTGTGCCCACATTTGATGGGTACTTTCGATTAACCACCTCTTTAAGGCGATGCCAAGTTCAAATCATACCACCATAAGGTTGATATTTTCCAAGTTTCATCATTTTGCATGACTTACTTCAACGATCCATGGATTATTCCTTCCCCATCGACCACGATGGATGGGATAGGGCACCATGGTATGTCCATGCCCTTGTCCACGATAGAAGCAGTGTACTCTTTAGTCCAACAAGATTCAACTGACATCGATCCAACTCCTGCACAAGAGTTAGATCCAATTCTAGAGCCTATTTGTGCTCAAGGTTCCCTCGCTGATACTGTTTTACTAGACTTAGTCTTGCCCTCAAACGAAGCAATCATTGAAGCAATGAATAGTCCAGACAAACCTTGGGATGATCTCCATCACAGATCATACTTCCTCCTAGAGTTAAGAAGAATCGAAGTAGCGGAATTCACCTTGACTATGACTGGAGATAGGTCTTGTCCTATCAATCCCTTGGATACACATGAGGTTTATGCCAAGGGTATTATGGAAACTATCACTGAAACTATACCGATTAATATCGCCAGAACCCCTGGCATCGTGGAGAATGTTTTCATTGGAGCTGACTATTCCCGCGAAGAGATTCAAATCTACACAGACTTATTTAAATAATTCCGCAAAATTTTTTCCTGGTCTTACGAGGAAATGCCAGGCATTGATCCAAAAATAGTCGAAAATGAAATCACAACTTATCCTGATGCCAAGACAGTTCGGCAGAAGCTTCGTCCAGTTAATCCCAGGAAAGAAACAACTATTAAGGTTGAAGTAGATAAACTGCTCAAAGAAGGTTTTATCTATCCTACCCATTTGACCCAATGGGTGTCAAATCTTGTGCCGGTCAACAAGAAAGAGGGCATGATTCACGTATGTGCGGATTTTCATGATTTGAACAAAGCCTGTCCAAAAGATAATTTTCCAACACCATTCATTGACCAGATAGTCGATGAATGCGCCGATTGCAAGAATTTTTCTTTCATGGATGGTCTTTCGGGATATAATCAGATACAGATCAAACCCGAAGACCAACACAAAACAACTTTCATTTGTCCATGGGGTACATTTGCCTATCGTAAGATGCCTTTTGGTCTAAAAAATGCTGGAGCTACCTTCCAGCGGGCCATGTCTTTTGCTTTCCATGATCTCAAGCATATAGTGGAAGCCTATTTAGATGATTTAGCATCACGATCTCACAAGAGAACGAATCATCCCACACACCTACGACTTATCTTTGAGCGATGTCGCTACTTCTAGATTCGCTTGAATCCAAACAAATGCAGCTTTTGCGTAACGTCAGGATGACTGCTAGGTTTCATTGTCTCAACAACAGGGATCATGGTCAATCCTTTCAAGGTGGAGGCAATACTTTAGTTGCCTCCCCCGCATAAAATCCTTCAGCTTCAAAGTTTACAGGGAAAAGTGAACTTTTTGAGGTGTTTCATAGCCAACTATGCCGATATCACAAAGGTCTTTAGGCGTTTTCTAAAGAAATATGTCCCTTTTCATTGGGACGAAGCTGCTTAACACTCTTTCAATGCATTGAAACATGCCCTCACCACTGCCCCTCTGCTCTAGCCACCTAATTATAACAAAGATTTCTTATTGTACTTGGCTATGGAAGAGTTGACTATCGGTATGGTCTTAGTTCAGGAGGATGACTTCCTCTTAGAATATGTAATTTATTACTTGAGTCGAGGCCTGGTTGGACTGGAACTCAATTATTCCCAGAATATGTGATTTATTACCTGATCCAAGGCTTGCCTCCACATCTTGGGTAATTTTTACACCTCAAGGCCAGTTATTATCTTCAGGAGGTATATGTTTAGGCGACACCACAAACAATGTCACTGAATACAATGCAATTATTGAGTTGCTTCGTGATGCTCTGTCATTTGGTATCTCTCACCTTCGGGTCTATTTAGATGCTTAGTTGGTTGTGTCTCAATTAAATAGAGTCTACCGTGTTCATGATCCTACTTTACACCGACAATTCCTTAGGGTACGTCTCTTAGAATGAAGCTTTGATTATATTACATATTTTCATGTTCCTGGGAGATTAAATCAAGTCACATATAATCTAGCTAATCAAATCTTAGATTGGCATCTCACACACATATAAGAAAGACATACACATGCACATGTAAATACATTTTTAAAGGAAAATATAATCCATAAGACATAAAAAGACATAAAAATCCATATATAATATCAAAATCATCAGAGTACATAGGTGGGCGCAAGCGCCTCAATAATACGACCAATAACAAGTCATGGGGCTTATGCCCTCAAAAAATATACAAGTAGTTTCCTCGGCACATGAAACGTCCAGCCTAACTAAGGATAGTGCCTATGGACCCTGTTGTAATAATCAACGACGTTTGCCAAATGACAAAAAATTCGGACCCATGTCTGTGGCGTCCCCACTGCGTGAGGCTATATAGATGGTGGTAGATCCTCAATCTCTGCCATGGGGACTATGTGAGTGAGCGAGGTAAAATTTCTCTTTACTCATCTCGGAACCCTCTCATCCTCACCGGCTGGAAGCTCTCCTGCTACTGTTGGTACCCCTACGGTGGCTTGTGCGGCCTTGGTCCGAGAACGTCTCTTGTTCCTCACATAATTTGTTGGTCACACTAGCCCCACATCTGCACATAATAGACACATATATGTCAAATGCTATGGTATAAAAAAAATGATATATATAAAAAACAACGTAAACATTGCATATGTTTAACAAAAAAAAAACAAAAAAAAACAATGCAAACTTACCCATCTCTCCTCGTTCCTCATCGAGAGGTACTGGTATCTCAAGATCTCTTGAGAAGTCAATCCCAGCATAGGGGTAATCCTCTATGACCGGGATTTGTCGTGACAACCAAGAAAAAAAATTGTCATCAAAGGCCTTAGTGGTCCTTCCACCCCCCTGTCGCGGCAATAACACCGCCCATCTGCATATCGTGGGAAGAGAGGCTTGATGACCTCGTACCACCTCTCGAAGGCTAAAACCGGGCACTCTTTCAAAGAATAAAGAATAAAGAATTTTTCAAAACCCAAAGTTCCTCTAAGTCCACAATTGACAGTCTGTTAGCTGCCTCTTCATACAATCCAGTAATGTGGTGCTCCAATAAAAAATTTGTGCATTTAAGCATTGGAATGCACAGTTCATTTGTGCACGAGATGCCTGATGCAAAGCTGCAGGCCCAGTAATCCACCCGATGAGCAACACGATCGCCTGTAGTGCTAAGTCTGAGATCTTTCTTATCGACACTTGCGAGCTCGTCCGGTCTGTACTCGCCTCACAATGGAGTCCAATCAACTCCGATATATTGTCAGGCCCAGAGGGAAACGTACGAAAATTGACTGGTTCCCCTCTCCTAGAGAGGCCAGTTAGAAAGTATATATCCTTTGTCGTTGGAACCAATGACTACCCCTCTAGCATAAAGGCCTCTGCGTCTGGATGCCAATAGTCAACCAAGGCATTCAGTAGCCTAGGTTGTGCTTGCATGAAAGGACACAATTTTTTTTTTAACAATCCACATTGCATTAATGTAGCAACAACATTAGGGTCTTCCCCAACCAACGCACTAATATCCTCAAGCTCTCTTTCTCTCCAGTGCACATACATCCTGCACATGGGCAAAGTTTAGAAGGGTTAACTCTTTCTTTTTTCATTTTTTTTTGCACTAAATGGAGGATCCACGTGGGCTGTTGTGATGACAGTCGTGTGTACATGCGATCTTCCATAAGACAGAGTGAGTGTACACACGGGCTGTGATAGGACAGCCCGCGTGGACATAGGGCTGACCTTTTGAAGGTCGATGCCCCCCTAAAAAATGAAACTAAATGCATAAATAAAGAATTAGATTGCAAGACGAGGTAGTTTATATGTACTTGGTCCAAGAGGATGGTTGCTTCTTCCATCGAGGCTCCCAGAATCAATTCTTTTCACAAAGGGACAGTTTTGTCTTTTAGTCAATTTCTGAATTAACAATGGTGATAATGAGCTGCCAGCTTCTATTTATAGAGGTTTTGGCCTCTTTTTGTCAATTTTCGGACCCTTTTGTCATTTTTTCTAAACTGAAAATCATTTAAGATGGTTCAAGAGTCCTCTTTGGATGGTCACGGGAAGTATTACTTTGGGTATTGGGAATTTTTTTTGAGATTTGGGGCGTGTTGATGGTCCTTTGGTAAAAAGTCATTTTTTCCAACTCGTTGTATTTAAGTCAGGATTCCACCTCCACTTTCTGCATCTTGTTGCCTTGTCCACTTTGCCATAGGATAGATCCCACCAGGTTGCAACACGGAACCATTATGGTTGCTTTAGAAGTGTCGTAATTTGGTGGTAGAGCTTATCGTAACATGGATGCCCTAGGTAGACCCTAGTTGCATTATGGTGTCCATGCTGTCACTAACGACTATAGGCTCGGGAGTCCCTTTTAGTTTTTCCTGATTACGAGTTTGAGCTTCATTTGCATGATTCCTTATCACTCTTGACCTCACCCTCGGGACTCCCAAAAACATAACGGGTCTTATTTTAAGCCCTTTTCAGACCCTCTAAACATGAAAATATTGTCGAGTGATCTCGTGGCCTTTCACGCTCGTTAAAGTAAAATTTGAAGTCATGTATATCCAACAGTAGTTTACCCCTTTTTCATTATGGATGGTCAACTATACGAACAAAGGTATACTCTAGAGGCCTCGGATTTCTAGAAGAGTATTCTCAGGTATAATTTTAACCCTTTTTTGGGCTTGAGGGACTAAATTTATGAAAAAGCAACCCCCACAGAGTCCATATCTAAGCTCTTTTCAGACTCCCTAAAATTGAAAAGGTCGTCGAGTGACCTTATTCATTCACACTCGTTAAAATGGTCTAGAAGAACATTCCTGACAGAGTCCATAGTTAAGATTTTTTCAGACTCCTTAAAAATGAAAACATTGCCGAGTGATCTTGTCTTTATCACACTCGTTAAAATGGTTTTGAATAGACATCTTGTCGGTGCTAGTTTACCCCTTTTTCGAACCGACTAGACTACCTTCAAAAAAGGTACCCCATCAGAGTCTCCTTTTACATTTTTTCAGACTCTCTAAATATGAAAAATCGTCGAGCTTACCTTCTCTGGGGTCATTAAAATCACATCGAAGGACGTTACCATTGTGTGTCTTATTAATCGCATTTGCATGCCTGCATCTTTGGCTTAATGTCGTCTCCATGTTGCTTTCAACTAAACCATATGAAGCATGCCTTATATGCAAGCCCTGTAGCACTTTGCCTCTGTGTCTTGACACCTTTGGCCCCTAGAGGATTTTTCCTGAGTGTGCTTTTCCTGCATATGTCCCTTTTCCCTGAGCATTCCTGTGTTCCGTGAACTTGGAAATAGTATGTTTGAAACACTCGATCCTCCTCTGTAACGTAGCATTCTTTTATTCTTTTTCCAAAATTATCGAAAATGACAAAAAAAAATCAAATATACCCCAAAAAGAGGAAGGGAAAAGTATTTTCTTTTTATTGGCAGCACAATGAGTCACCCTTGGACAAAGCACATCCTTTTGTTTGTTCTTCAAGCTCTGAGATTTAATATGACCTTAGGAAGCTGTTCTCGCTACATAGAGCTGTGTCCTCCTTCATTTGGTTATTCTTCCAAACATATGGAGAGTTTGCGTTGCCTCCTACATCATGAACTTATGTCAATGACATGTTGCTTGAGTCTTATCATTTGTTGTGCTATTGTCCAAGGGAAGTTTTTTACCAAGCCTGCATCGGCCCCTCTGCAATTTGTCTCTTGCCCTCATGCCTGACCATCCCGAAAGTCCAATCAAGTCTTCGTTCAAAATCAATGAAGCCTTCAGTCTGATCATCAAGATTCTCTAGTCCATGATCGATGAGCAGTTGAAGACCTCTAGGTAGTTAAGTCGTACACTCATTGATACCTGAGTTTTGAAGATTTTGAAGTTGTTGGTCGAGCTTTGAAGACCTCATCTCCAGCTATCAAGCCTTATCAACTTCTACAAAGATGGATACTATACATGTAAATATTTTTTATTTTGAGATGTAGATCCGCTGTGTATTTCTCGTGGCTACACTTTATATAGTTATATGACATGGATCTACAATGTATTTGATTGGTAGCCATGATTTTATTTCATCCCGAGCATGGGTATGCCCACCTCGGTGAGACAATTTTTATTTTGCAGATCGCACCTCCTAAATTCTGGTCCCTAGGCTCACTGGTTTTGTACGTTGATAAAGATTGATAATTTATTTCGGCCATCAGATGCTCTTCTGACCTCACACATTAGGGGGCATTTGTTATAACCCTAGTTTGCCCTAGATATTTTTACTTGGCATCAGACCATCTTAGATTCCTTCTTTTCCAAAACACTACTGAACAACTCTTCTTAAAAACCCTCTTTATAAAGGCCCACGCGCCTTGCTCCATTACTGCATGTGTGTACACGCTAGCTTCCCCAATACAGCCCGCGTGTACCTACAAAAGCACGAAAAAAGGAAAGTTGCTGACATAACACATAACTTTGGGAATGTTAACTAAATCTTTTGGCCATGCATGGCCGGTCATTAGACCAGATACCTAGCTCCTTCTAGCCTATAAAAGAAGTGGTTAGGGTCCCATTTGAGAGGAGGAAAATCATAGTAAAGAAACTATACCCAATTGAGCACTCCCCTTGTCCCAACCTTTAGCCTTCCTTGTGCAAAGAGAAATATAGAGCAAAGCAGTTGGAGGACAGTTGAAGAGGATCCCAGGACCAATTTCAAGGAGCAGTGATGACCACATATTGTAGGTTTACTGTTGTGAAGATTAATACAAAAAGGAATACTTTTCCTGTCTCGCCATATCATGTGTTCAAGTTGAATGTTTATTTCATGATATTGTCACAACTAACCCAACAATTAGTATATGAAATACATGTCGCAACTTTTTGTTTGTTCATGTGTGAATGCAGGTCATCTTTGGGGGGAGGCTTGCAATCAAAGAGAGAGAAAAAGCAAAAGGATCGACATCAAACAAAGGACTTAAGGTAGAGTTACCGAATCTCATTTACACCTTTGTGTTGCATGAATATGGGGTTTTGTGTTGGGAGAATAGGAAAGAGTAGAGGCCTTTGAAATGGTCATTTTCTGCATGCATGATTAGATCCCTTAAATGCTAAGTCCGTAGGAGAGATTCCCACCCACAACAGATGGTATAGGTCTTGCTTCCTATTACTTGGATTGGTAGTACAACAAAGTATACATCCTCTAATATGTCATGCTACATCTTCTTGTATTTTGGGCCAATACACATACCTTTGTAAATTGGAAACTTTGTTCCCAACACCAAAATGTCCTACAACCTTGGAGATGCTAGGCTCTCTGATAAGTTGTAGTCATTCACCTTTAGGGACGCAAAGTTTGTCAAACTTGTAGAAAAAACCATTTTGGAAATGATATTCAACGTTTCCATCACCTTCCTCTATATGAATTTGGCATTGGAGATGATGAAACAACTCCTTGAAGTCCTCATCTTCTATATATGCCTCTTTTTATGCATCATGGGTAAAAGGATCCATGTGCATCAACGTTCCCAAAGCTGTAATATTGGATGTGGGTGTTCATGAAAGCATGTCTATCAACTTATTTGTGCTACCATTAGTATACTTGATGACTATATGAAATTGTTGTAAAAATCCCATCCACTTGTAATGCCTGGTTTTTGGTAGGTTACTATAGGCCTGTATATACTATAGACCATCTGTGTGGATGATGGTCTCCTTTCACATCAGATAGTGCTTCCACTTTTTGATAGCTTGTACCAAGGCATATAGCTCCTTGTTGTAGGTAGGGTAGTTGAGAATTTCCCTATGAAATACTTTAGAATTATAGCAGATGGTCCTTCCTCCTTGCATCAATACTGCTCCCATGGCATACCCACTTACATCTATCTCCACTTCGAAGGGATTCTACAAGTTTGGTAGTGAAAGAATTGGTTCTTGAATGATCTTTCCTTTTATCTCATCAAATGCCTTTTTCTAATTCTTCCCCCATTGGAAACTCTTAACACTAGCTGTTATGGCATGGAGTGGTGCAGCTACTACTAAAAATGAAGCTATGAACTTCCACAAGTATTGTGCTACCTTAAAAAAACTCCTAACTTTAGTTACAATTGTAGGAATTGGCCATTTCATGATGGCCTCCATCTTTGTAGGATCTATCTTGAGCTCCCATACACATATCACATACCCCAAATACACCAAAGATTATTGAGAAAAATTACATTTCTTGAGATTGGCCAGCATGTAGTGTTTTTTTAGAGTCTCTAACACCTACATAAGATGTGATATGTGCTCCTCCTAGGTAGTTCTATAAACTGATATATCATCCAAAAAAAAAATAACAAATGAATCTAGATAAGAGCGTAAAAAATCATTCATTATTATCATAAATGTTGCTGGTGCATTGCATAAAATGAATGGCATAACCAACCACTCTGTTGGGCGCATACCTATTTTGAGAAGGAAGACTATTTTGGGCACAGACCTATTTTTGGAGAAGAACATGTGGCAAGAAAAGAAACATGCAAGAGGAAAAACAACATGCAAGAGACAATCCTAACCATGATAGGGTTAAGGTTTTTGATAAAGATTGTAATGGCTATAAGCTTGTAAAATAGTATAAATAAGAACCTAGGAGGTCTAGGTCAAGGTTCGAGACTTAGTTTGAAGAGTTAAGTTCGGTTGGGTCGGAAGGGTTCAGAGAGTTGATGAGGGTTATTATAATTGTAATTATATTGTAATAAGATTGTAGAAGAGTCAAGAAAGCTGGATTTTAGGATTAGGTCACATGATGAGGATCCTGGTGTGATCTAGTCCACCTCACAGAGGTTCCTGAACCTCTTCATGATTGTATGATTGAAGATGCAGTGTGTGCAACACTAGATTTTGAAGCAGACTAAATAAAAGAGCAGAGAAACCAAATCTTTGTGGACATATCTCAAGAGGGGGTGAACCACAGTAAAACCTATGTTATATGTGATGCTTATTGAATGCTTACTTCCTATTAATGGTTATCTTATGAATGGATAATTAAATAGATATATTAGAATGCATGCATGATCCTACAGATGAATGAATCCTAGAAATACTTGAATGAATAACACAATTAATGCATTAAGAATACAAGATACACCCCCATATTCCCAATCATTCCTAGACTGCAAGCACTTGAGCATTGCAGTCTATTTCGGTTGATACTGCACGGTGCAATTTGTGTGCAACGCTTCCTTTTGGTTTACCAAGAGGGACGATAATTTTATAGGGTTTTGTTGGAAACCTATTGAGATCCGAACCTGTGTCAACCCAAGAAGTGAAAGAGAGATATAAACCAACAAATGGTTCTGTTCCCGACTGGAACTACATAGGATTGAGTGGACAAGATCTGTGGAAGAAACATGTGAAGGATGAAAGTATAGAAGGGAATGTTCATGCCAGGGAATCCAACAAAGGTGGAGATTGAAAGATGGATGAAAACAAAGAAACTTGATTTTGCGCATAAGGATAACAAAAAATCTAAGTTAACACCATGCAAATATCTTGACAAATACGTGTTTAGTGACTTGCATGAGGTATTTTTCTATGATTTCTTGCATTTGTTGCAGGAGTGGCTATTGAGGTTAAAAGAAAACCACCCTACAAATTGAATCAGACAGGTGGAGTGGAATCCTGTGGATGTCGTGTAGTTACAACAAGTTAATAACAAATTTACGCGTGTAATCAATTTCTGGTTAGACAATACTGTTGCAGGGTTTATCACCAAATTTGCAGTAGATACCATGAAGACTTACAATGCAACAAAGAAAAATTTTCTAAAAGGACCCAGAGGTAGGTATATTAGATCGTTGTATACTTCAATCAATATTTTATTGTGTAACAACGATGTGATGACCATGGAATCAGATAGCTAAACTTCCCTGCATGCATGGGGGAAGTGGGGAAGCACTGACAGGAGGTGGATAAATGGAGGATGAGATGGATAAGGGAAAGAAGAAGGAGGCCATGGACCTAATTATGATGGAGGAAGACTAGATAAAGTAGACAATGGAACCAACTAGAAAGATGCATAGTGGAGAACCCTACCAATATAAGATGAATAATAAGAAGAGAGAAATAAATGATAGAGAGGGATTGGAAAGAGATCAAGAAGAGAGGATATCCTGTATTTGGAGCATATTGAGGAAATCCTACATGCAACATATGAAAGGAAAATAGGAGGTCTAAGGGCAGAGACATAAGGAAAAACTCCAATCCAGATCACCATCAGTGAGAAATCTACAACCCCATGTGCGACTAGTACACCAGAAAGAACACCAACGTCTAGAGAACCAAATTTTAGTGGAAGAAGAATGAAATGACAAGGATCCAGTCCAAGAGAATCAACTAGGGGAGCCATTTCATGAAGTAATAATCAAATATCTACACCACACAGAGGCAGTAGTCCAACACAATTCAAAATGGAAGGACATGATCCCACGATCATATTACCAGAATTTTGGGGAGAGGCATCAGAGGACCCTGAAAAACACTTATTCATCTATGAGAAGATATGGGAAGCAAAGCAGATCACAAATGGGGATAGAAAACTTATGCAATTATCTATCACGCTAAGAGATCGTGCACTGGACTGTTACATGAGCCTAGATGTAAAAATTCCACTAGGAGTAATAAGGACTATTAGAGACATGAACAAACTATTGATAAACAAATTTCAGAATCCTAGCTCAGAAGATCAGTACATGAATAAAATTATTGAAATCAGGAAAAAACCAGGTGAGTCTGTTTGGGATATTGATCAGAGGTTCAAACATTTGAAAGGTAAGTTGAAGTATGCAATTACTGACATGAAACATAGGCATTTATTTGTGAACTCACTATTACCACATTTGAAATACCCATTAAGAAAACATAAGTTCCAAACGTAGGCAGAGGCTTTGCAGGAAATCTTACAACTAGAAGAGAACCAATATTAGAAGAAATATCCAACAATAGAGAAGTTGAAGGAGGATCTGAAGAACCTAAAATTTCAAAATAACCAGAATAAGGGCAAAGAGAAAAGAGAAGTTGTTTTGTGTACTCTATGTAGGACATAAGGACACCATAAGAACGAATGTACACCTTTCGCACAGTACATGGAAACATGAGTACCAAACCCTTTTCCAGCAGGAGGACCATGGTGTGAGATTTTTAAAATGCATGGGAATGATCCATATCATTTTCCAATGATGTAGAATTATAAGACAATACCCAAAAGCTCATACTGCAATTTTTGCAAATCAATGGGTCATGATGATAAAGATTGTAGGAAGATGGATATGAAGAGAGAAATATCTCTAGATACTTATAGGGTGCAAGAATAAATGATGACAGGACAAGCTACACCTCAGTTCAACTAGGTACCAACAATGCGCAACAACAGTATAACAATGCACAACTACAATACAATAATGCACATCCATAGTATAACCCCACGCAGTATAACCAGGTACCTCGGTACAATGCACCACGATGATATTGAGGGGGATACAGAGGTGGAGGATGAGGTAGAGGATGATTTGGATGAGGCATAGGTCCAATAGTGTTTCACAACTGCCAACATCCATGGAATTATGCAAGGGAGTGTCTACTTCCACCAATGACATGTATGTACTGTCGCGCAACAAACTAGGACACAGAAGATTTTTCGACACTCTTGGGAAAGATCCAAGAAAAGAGGAACCAGAACAACCAGAATGTACAATGGATTTCTGTAGAAGCCAGGGATGATGTTAGAAACATCAACATAGTCACACGAGGAGGAGCCAAGACAAAAACTGACGTAATAAAACAAGATCCAGTGCAACACCAATGGGTTAAGAAGAATATTGAACCAAAAAAGTAGTTTGATGCACGAAAAGAAAAGGAAACATTTAAGGAGGTCGGGAAAGATTTTCTCAAGAAAAATTGTGCATTTACATCATCCACGCAACAGATACAGAACACACCGATCTATGAAATTCCCTTCTCAATGGACCATACCAATAAAGCACAAAATTTAGAGAAAGTAAGTAACATAAATACATTTTTGCAATCCTATGCTAAGTTATTAAAGGATCCATCATCTGTTAAGGTATTACAAAATCTACTAGAAGGATGTAACATAGAGGTAGAATGGAAATTAGAGCAAAAAACAATCAATCATCTCCATACACGAATAAGGACAAGAAGGGAATTCATACTGAATGCTAACATTGGGTACTTAATATGGGTGATATTATACTAGACATGGGCTCTGAAGTAAATGTATTCTGTAAGAAGATGTGGCAGTGTATCAGAGAACCCACACTAAGCTATTCATCTGTCAAGTTAAAATTAGCAAATCAACAAAGAGTGTTACCAATTGGAAGGCTTAAAGGTGTGACAATAGATTTGGATGGAGTGCGCACCATGAGAGATTTTCAAGTAATAGAGATAGTAGCTAACACGACACCTTATCCAACACTAGTTGGATTGGATTGGGAATTTGATAACCAGGCCATAATCAACCTGAAAACAAGGAAAATGATGTTTGAATAAGGTGAATATAGAGTCATTTCAGCATTAGATCCTTTAGAAGGAGAAAGGTTTGTAGAACCCACTTGTTTGGATCTGGAGGAAATAAACCAGATGTACAAAACCACCACACAAGAAGAGGATTATGTTAACCCAAATACATATGGGGTACTCAGCTGCAGAATCATTACCTCATGTGATTTTGACTCAAATACAGGTTTGGATAATTGGATATAATGACTACATGAAGTTTCCACAAGAAGATGTGAAAGAATAGACCACATAGTAAGATGGGTTGGTACAAAGATGTTGGCGGGCGAAATTGACCGTCCGCCAACTAGGAGAGTGGAACCAGTCCGAGGTTGTCTAAATAACCCAAGCCGTTTGGAATGGACCACCCTGACGAGTTTAACGGCTCCATTGGCCACTCTAAGGTCTCCTAAGAAAACCAAAGAGAAAAACTGATATGAGCTAAGTAATCTAACTAAACTAATAAACAAATCAAACTATCTAAAGCAAACTAAAAGAAACTAAATTAAATACAACTAATGAAACGAACTAAACTAACTAACTGATATACTAACCTAATTAAAACAAATTACTAAATTAAATTAAAACTAAATCTAGCTATTCTAATTATTATATACAATCTACTAATTACTATTATAATAACTCAAATCAACTATCTAATTATCAGTTGCGATATTCCTTATTTACAAATATACACTATAAACAACCTACATATTTGATTAAAACCTGCAAAACTCATGTGTGTGCTGCTTTACGACAACCAAGAATCTTTTTTAGATTTTTATATTTTATGAAAAAGAAATAAAAACTACTGAAATTAAACGATCTAATATATTTACTGAAATTAAACAATCGAATATAAATCTAATTAAACTTATATCTATATTAAACTACTTAATGCAAACAATAAACAACAAGCTAATTAACCTAGAAACGCTCCAAGTCTGCCCTGTGTATGATAACTTCTAAGCTGGTTGGAGGAGGGAAACTCACACCATTTAATCCGTAAGCTTCTCGTAAATGATCAGCTATGATGCTCCTTGAAGTGTTTTACAGGACAAACAAGACATAAAAGAAAATCATAACAATCTTCTGATGATAAATCCCTGCAATAAGGGAAACCTATTATGCAGAAAACTTATATATAACAATTCAATTTATGAAGAAGATAAAACTATCATTCACAAACTGAACTAACAATTGTTATTTCTTTTATCTATTTGGAAGAAACAAGATATGGATAACAGTAATAAAAATTATATCATTTGAATTTGATTTAGATAGCTAAAGTAATCGTAAATCATAAACAAAGTGATATACAAAACATGAAACAAAATGTTGATGTATTGAAAAGCAAAAGCTATGACAAAACATCAATTCTGCTCCAGTCGGTATCAGAATTCCATATGCTTGTTCTCCCACAACTGAGGATGAACATTATTACAAAAATCATAAGTATATATAGGTCTCTTCACAAGGTCAAACCTCCTTGTGGATAATATCAAATAGTTTTACACAATCTGGGAGATATCCCAAAATCACCTAAACTAAGGAAATAAAATGCAAGTAGAATCTGTAAAACATCCCCTAATTTCTCATCATATCTATTGCCAATTTGAATCTACCTGCAATAGAACAAAAATATCAAGTTAGAAAGATATTTCATTAAGAAAACAATGAAAAATTGACTCCACTGACTTAGCTACAGAATCATTTGATTCTGTAGCTAGTCAAAAATAGCAAACAGGACCAGATCTCAATCAAATAAAATCAAATCTAATCATCTTTTGATAATCCTCAAAAACGAATTACTAATAATTCAAGTGAAATTATCATTCAAACTAAACAATATTAAAATGAATGCAATCGAAACAGAGTAAAGAATGCTCTGTTTTTAGTTACCATAAAACATGGTCAAATTTTGACAGGCCTGTTTCGAATTAGATGAAATTAAGCAGTGAATCAAACCATATGAGATACGATATAATCGTAATCAACACAACCATAATCGAACATAATCTTGTATAAGATATGATATAGCATAACATAACTGTAATCGATATCATTGAACACAACATATATGTTACAGCTGTAGCAAATTACATAGATTTCATGTCGTTTCAATCAATAGTAAAGATAGGCAGGCTATAGAGATTATGCATAAGATTCATTCTGTTGTAATCAAATATGGAAAGGCTGTTATGATATACTCAAAACGAAACATGCGTAACGGTATTGACCAAAAATCACCATCGATTTCAATTGCTGGGTGTAACCCAGTCAAAATCGAACAACATTGATAACCATAAGCTGGGGAGCAATCAAATAAAATCGGGTCTGAGCCAATTATAGAACAATTCATCATCCTGGGCATGATCATTTTGTTTTATAAATCCATTCGTAACCGAATATCCATTGTTATTCCAATTCAAAAGATAACAGGGTCGATTTAATCAACGGGCCACAACGAATTGACTCGCTGAGCTTCACATGACTGTTATGATTTGTATCAATTCACGATTTGATAAATATAAAATAAAACCCTTTTCTAAACATGACCCAAATCGTATCTGGGTTGGTCAAAGTCATATGTAAATAAAATTGTAACAGACAACCATCGTTTATGTGCATCATAACCAATTCAAATTAAAACATAGATCGTGTTTCAAAATTTGAAATGAAAAACATCTTGCCTATAATAGATGCAACAGAACATTCAATCGCAACTAATTTAAAACAATCAAATCCACAATATGATTAATAGAATCAAAACCAAATCCAATTAAAACTTAAACGATAACAAAATTCGATTTACCAAAACAAAATCATATACAACAGTGCATGTTTATGTGACAGAGCAGGTCAATGATGTACACAGAGTTTATGAATGTGCCATATAAATGGGTGAAAGTTATACCAGCGCGGTTGCTGAGGCTATGTCAATTTCGAATTGACAATTGCCATAGCCGACTCAACATTCTTGAATAGAATTGAACCAGTGGTTCGCTGCTTCTTGTCAGTGGGTTGCCCTTTGACATTATGACCGGTGAGTTTTGCCACTTGATCTTCCAAAGCATGGATTCTGGATTGCAACATCGACACGTCTAGGTAGTACCTCTCCAACCATAAACCACACTGATCACATGGTGGAACAACTGGTTGAGAAGAAGAGGGTTTCGACGAGTCACCGAGGGTTCCATGAGGTAGTTCAATGCCAGGAAAATTAGGATCATCTCGCAGACAAGGTGGTAAATTCTTGACAAATTCATAAGGAGGTTTGTCACACAAGCCTTCTGAGTAAGGATACTCGTTTGCGAGAAAACATTCGATCTCTGAATCAGAATCTTCATTGACAACGATAGGATCAGAGTTGGCAGGGGTTCTAGGTTTATTTCTCGCCATGCGAGAGATTAACCGAGCGTTTTTCTTGCCTTTAGAATTAGCACCAGTTTTAGCTTTAGGCTTATTGGCTGCGGGTTTAGCAATTTCGACCAGTTTGGTCGTAGACATGGGCAAGTTCGTAGGTGGGTCGGGTAGAGGTTTGGGTAGCAAAACGATCTAAGGCACAGGGGGGATAGGCTTTCTTTCGGTCACCATAGGTTTATCAACCTGTGGTGGGTTTGAGTCTTCAAAGCCATTACGACTGAGAAAATCACCCCAACAGTCACGACGTAACCCCAACTCATAAACCATAAACATTTTAATTAACCCCAAATGGAAGAGGCTGGTATCGGGCCTGGTTACGTTTATACCTTTTAGCCATCTTAAACAGACTTCTATGCAGATAGTGAGGCATATTGATGTCGTAGCCTATAAAAACCATCAATAGACGAAGGTGAAACAAGAAAACGAACCCGTACCTGCCCTCGCAAGTAATGAATTGCTTGATTATCATTAGCAGGTCATGCCAGCGCTGTTTTAACATTTTTGCAGGCAAACCTTTGTCGCAGGATTTCACCATTCGAGATTGGAAGAGAAATGTCCACGGGACATCTTCCACATTGTAACTTTTCGACCACTTCTGTCCCATAGCAGGCAGACTAGTTGCCGAGCTAAGAAATTGCTCATTAATTTCAAGTTGCACATCCCCAACTTTGGCTCGACAGCCATCGAATGATAACACAAATTGCCAAGCCACGATAGGGTTATAACCATCGAATTTTCTTATAAACGGGAGCCATCCAAATTTCTCCAAGTTTCTATGAGTGCCATCGAACATGAGCAGTGCTTGGCAACCATTGGGCTCGGCCCTTACGACAGGAGCCATGGCTTCTGTGCATAGTAGGGTTTGAATCAAACAAAACAATACACAGGGTAAAAAATGGTTACGGCTAACAGCTGCAGCGTCCAAAGGGGAAAGGATTAATGGTATGCGTGTGAAGGTGGTGGGATTACCACCGC
>JASDQU010101105.1:544382-556088 GCA_032191745.1 Picea mariana
GTTGGAGGAGGGAAACTCACACCATTTAATCCGTAAGCTTCTCGTAAATGATCAGCTATGATGCTCCTTGAAGTGTTTTACAGGACAAACAAGACATAAAAGAAAATCATAACAATCTTCTGATGATAAATCCCTGCAATAAGGGAAACCTATTATGCAGAAAACTTATATATAACAATTCAATTTATGAAGAAGATAAAACTATCATTCACAAACTGAACTAACAATTGTTATTTCTTTTATCTATTTGGAAGAAACAAGATATGGATAACAGTAATAAAAATTATATCATTTGAATTTGATTTAGATAGCTAAAGTAATCGTAAATCATAAACAAAGTGATATACAAAACATGAAACAAAATGTTGATGTATTGAAAAGCAAAAGCTATGACAAAACATCAATTCTGCTCCAGTCGGTATCAGAATTCCATATGCTTGTTCTCCCACAACTGAGGATGAACATTATTACAAAAATCATAAGTATATATAGGTCTCTTCACAAGGTCAAACCTCCTTGTGGATAATATCAAATAGTTTTACACAATCTGGGAGATATCCCAAAATCACCTAAACTAAGGAAATAAAATGCAAGTAGAATCTGTAAAACATCCCCTAATTTCTCATCATATCTATTGCCAATTTGAATCTACCTGCAATAGAACAAAAATATCAAGTTAGAAAGATATTTCATTAAGAAAACAATGAAAAATTGACTCCACTGACTTAGCTACAGAATCATTTGATTCTGTAGCTAGTCAAAAATAGCAAACAGGACCAGATCTCAATCAAATAAAATCAAATCTAATCATCTTTTGATAATCCTCAAAAACGAATTACTAATAATTCAAGTGAAATTATCATTCAAACTAAACAATATTAAAATGAATGCAATCGAAACAGAGTAAAGAATGCTCTGTTTTTAGTTACCATAAAACATGGTCAAATTTTGACAGGCCTGTTTCGAATTAGATGAAATTAAGCAGTGAATCAAACCATATGAGATACGATATAATCGTAATCAACACAACCATAATCGAACATAATCTTGTATAAGATATGATATAGCATAACATAACTGTAATCGATATCATTGAACACAACATATATGTTACAGCTGTAGCAAATTACATAGATTTCATGTCGTTTCAATCAATAGTAAAGATAGGCAGGCTATAGAGATTATGCATAAGATTCATTCTGTTGTAATCAAATATGGAAAGGCTGTTATGATATACTCAAAACGAAACATGCGTAACGGTATTGACCAAAAATCACCATCGATTTCAATTGCTGGGTGTAACCCAGTCAAAATCGAACAACATTGATAACCATAAGCTGGGGAGCAATCAAATAAAATCGGGTCTGAGCCAATTATAGAACAATTCATCATCCTGGGCATGATCATTTTGTTTTATAAATCCATTCGTAACCGAATATCCATTGTTATTCCAATTCAAAAGATAACAGGGTCGATTTAATCAACGGGCCACAACGAATTGACTCGCTGAGCTTCACATGACTGTTATGATTTGTATCAATTCACGATTTGATAAATATAAAATAAAACCCTTTTCTAAACATGATCCAAATCGTATCTGGGTTGGTCAAAGTCATATGTAAATAAAATTGTAACAGACAACCATCGTTTATGTGCATCATAACCAATTCAAATTAAAACATAGATCGTGTTTCAAAATTTGAAATGAAAAACATCTTGCCTATAATAGATGCACCAGAACATTCAATCGCAACTAATTTAAAACAATCAAATCCACAATATGATTAATAGAATCAAAACCAAATCCAATTAAAACTTAAACGATAACAAAATTCGATTTACCAAAACAAAATCATATACAACAGTGCATGTTTATGTGACAGAGCAGGTCAATGATGTACACAGAGTTTATGAATGTGCCATATAAATGGGTGAAAGTTATACCAGCGCGGTTGCTGAGGCTATGTCAATTTCGAATTGACAATTGCCATAGCCGACTCAACATTCTTGAATAGAATTGAACCAGTGGTTCGCTGCTTCTTGTCAGTGGGTTGCCCTTTGACATTATGACCGGTGAGTTTTGCCACTTGATCTTCCAAAGCATGGATTCTGGATTGCAACATCGACACGTCTAGGTAGTACCTCTCCAACCATAAACCACACTGATCACATGGTGGAACAACTGGTTGAGAAGAAGAGGGTTTCGACGAGTCACCGAGGGTTCCATGAGGTAGTTCAATGCCAGGAAAATTAGGATCATCTCGCAGACAAGGTGGTAAATTCTTGACAAATTCATAAGGAGGTTTGTCACACAAGCCTTCTGAGTAAGGATACTCGTTTGCGAGAAAACATTCGATCTCTGAATCAGAATCTTCATTGACAACGATAGGATCAGAGTTGGCAGGGGTTCTAGGTTTATTTCTCGCCATGCGAGAGATTAACCGAGCGTTTTTCTTGCCTTTAGAATTAGCACCAGTTTTAGCTTTAGGCTTATTGGCTGCGGGTTTAGCAATTTCGACCAGTTTGGTCGTAGACATGGGCAAGTTCGTAGGTGGGTCGGGTAGAGGTTTGGGTAGCAAAACGATCTAAGGCACAGGGGGGATAGGCTTTCTTTCGGTCACCATAGGTTTATCAACCTGTGGTGGGTTTGAGTCTTCAAAGCCATTACGACTGAGAAAATCACCCCAACAGTCACGACGTAACCCCAACTCATAAACCATAAACATTTTAATTAACCCCAAATGGAAGAGGCTGGTATCGGGCCTGGTTACGTTTATACCTTTTAGCCATCTTAAACAGACTTCTATGCAGATAGTGAGGCATATTGATGTCGTAGCCTATAAAAACCATCAATAGACGAAGGTGAAACAAGAAAACGAACCCGTACCTGCCCTCGCAAGTAATGAATTGCTTGATTATCATTAGCAGGTCATGCCAGCGCTGTTTTAACATTTTTGCAGGCAAACCTTTGTCGCAGGATTTCACCATTCGAGATTGGAAGAGAAATGTCCACGGGACATCTTCCACATTGTAACTTTTCGACCACTTCTGTCCCATAGCAGGCAGACTAGTTGCCGAGCTAAGAAATTGCTCATTAATTTCAAGTTGCACATCCCCAACTTTGGCTCGACAGCCATCGAATGATAACACAAATTGCCAAGCCACGATAGGGTTATAACCATCGAATTTTCTTATAAACGGGAGCCATCCAAATTTCTCCAAGTTTCTATGAGTGCCATCGAACATGAGCAGTGCTTGGCAACCATTGGGCTCGGCCCTTACGACAGGAGCCATGGCTTCTGTGCATAGTAGGGTTTGAATCAAACAAAACAATACACAGGGTAAAAAATGGTTACGGCTAACAGCTGCAGCGTCCAAAGGGGAAAGGATTAATGGTATGCGTGTGAAGGTGGTGGGATTACCACCGCYATGCAAAACATTAATGGCACAGTACCATCTCTGTTCAATCAATCATAACCAATATTAACATTATTCGGCCAACCCAAAGTTTAAACGGTGGACAATTATATCAACGTGCCAATCTATAGTTTGAAACCACGATCGTTAATGTAAAATTAAACCCACAAATCAATGCGCTAAGTAATGATTCAAACCATAAAATCGAAATCCAAAAGTTTAATCAATGCGCCTTTGTAAAACCTCAAACCATTGCCATTCCATATAAAATCAAACTTATAATATTACCAATGCGCTTGTTGCATAGTCAAATGTTTAGATTCAAAGTTTTTAAAACATTGCAACAAAAGATCTCATAAAATCGATAGGTCAAGAGATCATAACAATAAGGATTATATCATATAAAACCAAAATCGATCATGACCCTTACAGAATCAAATGTAACCAATAGATTTTCATGCTCAATGGCTTATTAATCGAATTGTGCAATCAAAGTAAAATAGACATAGTTTGAAAAGATCACTCTAGCCACTTAATAACAAACCAAGGGTAAGTGCCTTTCAAAATATTGATGAGAAGATGATGACAGTCCAAATAATGATGGAAGGGTTTTCACACTTTCAATTGTGAAAACTGAATCGAAATTGCAAATGTCGTATGAAATGAAACTATCGTCTTTTGGAAAAATGTGACGATGACTTGTCGCTTAGGAGACAATAGGTGTAGGAGGCTTATAGGGCAATTGAAAAAATTGAATTGGCTGCCAACAATGGCGACACACTGGGAGAAGCAGTTATCTCTGTTAAAAGAAAAGAATTCAGATCAGGACAACACAGAAAAACTCAATTCAAAAACATCCACCAGAAAGTCGTACAAACATCATCCTTTACCATCTTTTCCAGCTATGTTTTAAAAGATGCAAACCAAGAACAGTCTTTAAGATCAGCAAGTCATGACTTTATGATAAAATCTTCAATACTGTTGGCATGGCCACTGCTACTAGCAGACATCCATATCCTCGACAGGGTTGCCATTTAACCCACTTAGACGTTTGTATCCTGCCAAGAATTTCTAGATTATAATAAAGGACTTTAAAAGAGGTTTCTTATAATTTTACAGATTTTCATTTACCCGACATTGCTTCGCTGCCAGCAGGCCTGTTCAGTACCCCAACGAAGTTGTCTTGGCACCATGCTTGCATTTATCCACTGCCAGCAGACCTGTTCAGTATCCCGGCAGGTTTACAAACACTTCCCATAGCTCTTATTAATATTTTTATTTTATTTTTCTTTTATAGATAGCTGAGCGGGGTGACGCTGAAAAATCTTGATATTTTGTCATATTTTTTAGACCTCATCAGAATTTTTTTATACTGTCCTTTATGTAGCTCCAGAAATGTTTTATTTCTAAAACAACTTACTTGGGCAGGGAAACATCCATTTGAGTCATTCCTTTACGGAAAAGGGACAGCGTAAAAAGATAAAGATGATCATGAAAAACTTCACTTAGAGATTGAAATTAGTAAACTTCTTTCAAACAAAATTTTCCAACATGTGTATCATTTTCAGAAATATCACTGATGTTTGTACAATTTCTCAGAAGTTATTTCAGCGAAGAGGTTTTCTTATGGTCTTTGTCTGAATGGCTCAGTGCACAGGCATGCATATGTTTCAAAAAAACACACCAAACTAATCATTCAAATCAAAACCAAAAACAAAATAAAAAAAAAGGAAATATTTACATAATATACAAGGATAGAAATCAGGCAAAGTATCTTTTCAGGGCTTGGCCATTCACCGGATAGGTGTCATGCTGTCCTTCAAGATTCTGCAAATGAAAGGAACTAGGACCCAACTTTTCAGCAATTAAAAATGGCCCAAGCCACAAATTTTGAAACTTAGTGTGTTCACCCTTCCCTTCGTGTGGTTTGTCCCACTTCAAGACGAGATTGCCTACTTCAAAATTTCTATCAGAAGCAGAATTAGAATTGAACCAGCTTTTAATCAGTTGTTGATGTCAATCTAATTTGCGCTTGGCTTGGGTTCTTACTTCTTCTAACTTCATCAAAGCGTTAATACAGCTTTCTAAAGGGGGACATTCTTCTTCTTAAACCTTTTGTGACAATTGGAGTGAAGGAAGAAGAATATGAGGTGGCAGAATGGCTTCTCTGCCATAAACGAGGAAAAAGGGGGAATAATCTATAGCAGCTTTGGGTGTTACTCTATCAGCCCACAGTGCATTTAGCAGTGCGTTGTGCCAATTCTTGTGATTTTCAACCACAGTTCTCTTGATAATCTTGATCAAGTTCTTGTTGGTTGATTCTACTAAGCCATTGCCCCGTGGGTAATAACTAGCATAATACTTCAGTTTTATTCCTTTTTCTAAGGCGAATTCACTCATCTCAAGAGAGGAAAAGTATGAGGCGTTATCAAAGACTAGACAATCAGGGATGCCAAAACGGGTGATGATATTCGAGTTTAGAAACGCGATCACCTGACTTGTGTTAATAGTTCTTAACACGGTGGCTTCAGACCATCGAGTAAAATAATCAGTGGCTATCACAATATACTTGTGCTGTTGTGAGGATGGAGGGTTAATAGGACCAATGATATCAAGGCCCCATTGTTGGAAAGGAGAATCAACTGAAATGGGTTGCAAGGGGTAGGCTAGTTTTTGCAATCGCCCTGACGCTTTCTGACAAATGATACATTTTCGGCACAAGGCGTGGGAGTCTCTAAAAAGTGTTGGCCAGTAATAACCAGCTCTTAAGACTTTATCAGTAGTGGTATCACCACCAAAGTGACCACCAGCTTCTCCTGTATGCAACTCAAGCAAGACTTTCTCTGCTTCATCCTTTTCAAGACAACGCATCAGTACACCATCAAAATTCTGACGAAACAGTATACCGTTAATTAGATGAAAGGAGGCGAAATTTAGTCTTAATGCTCTTCTCTTGGAAGGGTCAAGGTGACGGGGTGCTGATCCATGTTGAAGACAGTGTCTAATATTGTCGTACCAAGGACTTACAAGGTTTTGTGTGCAACAAATCAAACTTTGATCGCATTGTTCTAGGATTGACGTATCACTATCTTCTTGCTGTTCAGTTTCTGAATCAACTACCAACTTACACAACCCTTGGCCTCTCACGATCTGAGCTGGAGTGATTTCTAAGTCATACTCCTGCAAGGAGGTGACCCAGTTGGCTCTTTTCTCTCCTAACTCTTTTTGCACTAACAAATTCCTAACGGCAGGGTACGGGACAATGACCTTCATCCTTGACTTCAAAAGATAAGACTGGAAATGCTTAATTGCCTTGAAGACAGCGTAGGCTTGCTGATCGACCGCTGGGTAGTTAAGTTTGGCACCTTTGAAAGCAGAGCTCATAAAGGCAATGGGTACTTTGTTGTTCTCGGAATTCTTCTGAGTTAGGACTGTGGCATAGGAACAATCAGAAGCAAAAGTATAGAGTGTAAAATCTTTAGAGAAATCGGGGCTCATGAGAGACGAAGCTTCTATTATGGCCTTCTTTATGGCGTTGAAAGCTTGGTTTTCTATGGGTCCCCAACAATATTGGGTGTCTTTCTTAATCAAGTTTTGGAGAGGCCTGACCATTTCAGAGAAACTGGGGACAAATCTTCTCACGAAGTTAAACTGGCCTAGGAAAGACTGCATGGATTTCTTGGAGGTAGGCGGGGGAAGTTTAGCGATGACTTGGGTCCTATTAGGGTCAATAATCATTCCATCACTAGACACAATGAATCCTAGTAGTTTACCCTGTTCTACTGCAAAGATGGATTTCTTTGGATTCAAGGAGATGCCGTATTTACGACATCGTAGCAGAACAGCTCGTAGGTGAGCTAGATGATCATCTTTGTTTTTAGAATAAACGATTACATCATCTAAGTAGACTACTACGGAGTGATTGATCAAGCCTCGGAAATAAATATCTATTGCTCTCTGAAAGGTAGCACCAACATTAATCAATCCAAAGGGCATTTTGCGATAAGCATAAGTGCCCCACGGGGTATGGAAGGTAGTTTTTAATTGGTCTGACAGAGACATCAAGACTTGGTTGTATCCAGAGAAACCATCTAGCAAGGATAATCTCTCAGAACCAGATACTTGTTGAAGTATCTGTTTCATGGGAGGGACAGGATAATTATCTTTATCAGACGCTTTGTTAAGGTTTCGAAAATCGACAAAAAGTCGAATTTCCCCGTTTTTCTTCCGCACTGGGATGATGTTGGATACCCATTGAGTGTGTCTAACAGGAAAAATTATTTTAGCACTTAGGAGTTTATTCGATTCTTTTTGTACGATCAGTTCTAGTTTAGGATGAATTTTCCTCAGTTTCTGTTGGAAGGGCAAGGTTTGGGGCTTCATTGGGATGACATGCTGTATAATATTAGGATCAAATGTTTTAAGATCTTCGTAAGTCCAAGCAAAGACATCCTTGAATTCTTTAAATAATTTAACAAAAGCAGCTTTTTCTTGTTTGGAACATCCCAAGCCTAAGTTGATACACTGAGGGTTTTCACTAGTCCCTAAATTGACTTTTTCATAAGACAATGAGGAACTGTTGGTTTTACAATTGACTGTCTTTTTAAATTTATCTTCAAAATCATAAAACTTTTCTAGTCTAGCAACAGATTTGGGTATGGAATTTACCATGTCCGATAGAGCTTCAGGAGGTTTCGGATTAGGTATTACCGTAAAGTCATGCAAATTGTTGTCGTGTATTTGTTCATCTATCACAGCACCTTGAAAAGTTTCCTCCATGTGCAGAAAGTTAATGATCTGCTGATCATCATCAAACACTCTCCAGTTTGTGATATTGTCAGGAACATATGGTCGAAACAATAGCTCTATGGAGAATGTGTTTGGAGATAAGCCTTCTGCAGGAAGAAGTTTAGAGGCAACATTAGCGAGTAGATCTGCTTCGACATTATTTAATCTAGGAATGGAATTTATATTAAAAGTAGAAAATTTGTTTATTAAACTCCATACCTCAGACTGGTAACATTTGAGATGCGGGGAGAGACAATGTATGGAATTTCTCACCTGCCTGACCACTATCTCAGAGTCGCCAAATACAATTAGATTTTGAATGCGCATGTCCAAGGATTTTCTGAGACCTTGTAATAAAGCCTCATATTCTACAATATTTTTAGTACATTCAAATTCTAATCTACAAGACAATAATGTTTTGTTACCTGCCAGATCAATGATGATGCAGCCTGCACCAGCTCCTTCTTTAGACTTGGAACCGTCGAAATATAAAGACCAAATTTGATTTTCATCGGGCTCACCGGACTGTTGGATAGAAGTTGTTGGTTGCATACATGTTATGATCTCGGATTGTTGTTGTGGATTGTTGATAGGTGAAACTTCAGCCATGAAGTTTCCGAAGAAGGTGTCCATCCCTTGGACTTCAGGTGAATCCGCCGGAAATGTATATGGTTCATTGGGGTCATTCAAGTCTGTTACCATGAACTTGAGGTAACTCTCACGATTCACTCTGATCTTGTTGGGCTTACCATTTTATGGAAGCCATAAGTGAGACCAGTCTGTTGCAAAGTAACCATGTAGCTTCTCTAACCAGTCCCTGCTCAAAAACATGCCATACACTTCTGGAATATCCACCACAATTATATCAATAACCTGATGAACCTTAGGGTTAGATGATAATATAATCAATACATTTTTCAATTCGCCTATAACTTTAACATCTGTTCGATCAAGCTGTATGATTTTCAAAGAAGATGGTTCTACTTCGGCATTAATCTTTTGGCAGACTGACCAGGGCATCACATTTGATGATGCTCCTAAGTCAACCATACAATTATGCACATTTCTGTTGAAGATTTCGAAAGTTAAAAGAAAAGGAGGTACATTCTTGCGAGTGTTTAGAGATGTAGCTTGTGATTTCTTACTCGCATTTTCTAATGCTACTTTATCTACATTACTTGTGTTATTTACATTATTAACATTATTTACATTTGGTACATGAAGGCTCCCTTTATCTTGAGAATCAACATTATTTTTTGTGGAAGTCTTCTTCGGAACTTTGCTTTGAACAACCTTATTACCGTCTGAATTACCATTCTTGCCATTGTCTAAAATATTCTGCAACATCTTCTGTAACAAAAATGGAAATTTCAACAACTCATAAATAGAAATGTTAGCCCGTAATTTTTTAAGATCTTCAACAACATCATAATCTAATTTAGGGCTAGCATAACTTTGTTTAGTTTCTACTGATTTAGATGGATTTTGGGGGGAAGTTATAATAGTCTCGGTAGGAGGTTTACTTGCTGTCTTACTCCTAGTGTTATAAGGGTGAACAATCTCGAAGTTGGCTTGAAAGATACTGTCCGAGAAATGTCCAAAGATATTTGGAGAAGACTCTTCTTCTTGAGTTGCTTCCTGCTCGACTTCCTCTTGAGGAATTTCAGGAGGGATCAAGTCATCTTGGGCTCCTAGAATTGTCTAGAGAGCACATTGTAAACTTTCTAGGTTCAAGCCTTCAGGGTTTGGATTAGGCCGGTTTGAGGGAAAAGGCTTTCAGAAGGGAGGTTTGTAGGGTCCTTTACTCGAAGAGGCTTCCTCAGTCGACCTTTTTAAGTCTATAACTTGATTAGATAATTTTTGTACAACTTTGGTTAAATTTTCCAAATCAGAGTTTTCAACTTGTGCTTTGTTTTGTGTAGGTCTGGGGAGAATTTCAATCTTCTTCTTGGAAGAAGAAACAGTCTCAGTTTCATTGCTAGAAGAATCCTTAAGACTAAGTATGTCTTTTTCAATTTGCGTAGCCTCTTCGAAGGCTTCTAACAACATGGCCTTTTTAGATCTTTTCACCCAAATAACTATACTTTGATGTAGAGCTTTAGTGTAGTAAGCTATTACAAGACTCTCTGCAGGCATAGAGTCTGCAGGGATTCGATTTTTAAGTGTTAAAAATCTTTGATTAAAATCTTTAACGTTTTCTTTTGCGTTCATTTTTAAGTTCGAAAGATCCATGACTAAGACTTCTGGAGGTTTTCCATCTCCGAATTTTTCCAAAAAACATGACTCAAACTTTTCCCAAGACACTATGGTGTGAGGCTGTTGGGCAAAGTACCAAGTGGATGCATTACCCTCAAAGGTGTAAGGGAACAGCCTACAGACAACATCTTCATGTTCAACGTTATGGAGTCTGATGGCTAACATAAATTTTTTGATATGATCTTCAGCTATCTGTATTGAATCAGGGTCAAACTTAGGAAGCCATTTCTCCGGGTGCTTAGGTAGAGGGTGCTGGGCTCCAGGTACAACTACGACATCCTGGTCCAACCAAGGTCTAGCAGGGTTGTTCTGATTTTCCATTGGGGTAGTAGGCGTGGAGGGACGAGAAGGTGATTTAACTTCGTCAGAAGAGGAATCTCCCCTAGAAGAAGAAGGAGATGAGGGAGGTGGTGAAGGAGGTATCCCAGATCCTCCTGCAGCAGGATTTGTGTTTGAACCTGTAGGATTCACAGCGAGGTCTATGTCACCTAACTGTTCTCTGATGTCAGAGAAGTCTAAAGGTTGACCCCACGGGCGGTTTGGTCGCCTAAGACTTGCTAAGGCACTATGTGTTCTAATAAGAGATTGACGAACGATCTCTTGAAAATCACCACCTATAGGATTAGGGGTTGCTGACTCAACTATGATCTGTGGATCTTCGGTTGAAGTAGTTGCCATTTGAGGGGGGATATTATCTTGTGAACAACTTCTAGTCACTATACGTGTCCGATTAGGTGGGGGAGGAGTCTTGTGACCGCCTCGTGCCATTAATTAAGCTCCATCCCTCCTTCTAGCACCATTTGTTGGTGGGCGAAATTGATCGTCCGTCAACTGGGAGAGTGGAACCGGTCTGGGGTTGTCTAAATAACCCAAGCCGTTTGGAATGGACCACCTTGACGAGTTTAACACCTCCGTTGGCCGCTCTAAGGTCTCCTAAGAAAACCAAAGAGAAAAAATGATCTGAGCTAAGTAATCTAACTAAACTAATAAACAAATAAAACTATCTAAAACAAACTAAAAGAAACTAAATTAAATACAACTAATGAAACAAACTAAACTAACTAACTGACATACTAACCTAATTAAAACAAATTACTAAATTAAATTAAAACTAAATCTAGCCATTCTAATTATTATATACAATCTACTAATTACTATTATAATAACTCAAATCAACTATCTAATTATCAGTTGCGATATTCCTTATTTACAAATATACACTATAAACAACCTACAGATTTGATT
>JASDQU010101105.1:568316-589900 GCA_032191745.1 Picea mariana
GGAAGTGATAGTCAAACTGGGCAAGATGAACGCAAGACCTGATCACTTGTCAAGGGTAACTAATGGAGAAGAACCTACTAACTTGGAAGACAACTTCCCTGACGCACAATTATTTTCAATAAAAGTAGTTAATGAATACTCTATTGATATTATTGAATACTTAAGTACAGGGATTGCGCCACAATATTTTATCATTGCACAGAATAAAAATCTAGTAGTCAGAGTTGCAAACTATCAACTGATTGCAGGACATTTATACAAGATGGGCACAAATATCATTTTGATAAGGTGTGTATTAGAACATGAAAGGCCCAGAATTTTGGTAGAAGCTCATGAAGGAATAACTAGAGGACACTATGCAGGAAAAGATACCACACAGAAAGTACTGCATGCAAGATTATGGTGGCCAACAGTCCATAAATATGGCAAGGAATATTGTCATAGATGCGATGTGTATTAGAGGGTTGGAAAAGCCAACAGAAGGGATGAGATTCCTCTAAGAACACAAGTGACTCTGCAGGTATTTGAAAAATGGGAAATATACTTTGTTGGACCAATCAATCCACCAACAAAAAGATCAGGAGCTAGATATATCATTACTGCGATTGAATACTTAACAATATGGGTAGAAGCAACACCGGTCAAAGATTGTATCCCAGAGACAACAATACACTGCTTGTTTGAGCAAGTGATCACCAGATTTGGATGTCCAAGGATTTTGATGAGTGATAAAGGAACTCATTTTATCAATAAATCCATCAGGGCTATGATTGAGGAGTTTGAGGTCTATCACCAGAAGAGTATGCCATACCATCCTTAGGCAAATGGAACAATAGAAGCTTTCAATAAGATCTTGGAAAATGATTTGACTAAGATCAATAATGTCAACAGAGCTGATTGGGACTTGAAAATAACAACAATAATATGGGCATATAGGACCACATGTAAGAAGTTGACAGGACATACACCATTCATATTGATGTATGGGAAGGACGCAATAGTGTCATTATAATTTCTAGTACCCAGTTTGTGCAGGGCATCAATTACCAACATGAAAGAAAGATGAACAATAAAGGAATGGTTAAGTCAACTAATGGAAATGGAAGAGGACAAGATTTTGGCAGGATTTCACGAGGAAGTAAAAAAAGAAAGAGATAAATCCTAACATGACATACATATTAAAAAGAAGAGTTTTAAGGAGGGAGACCTAGTTTTTCTCTATGACAGTAAATTTTTTCAACATCCTGGTAAGTTTAGGATGCATTGGCTAGGTCCATATGAAGTAAAGACTACCACAGATGGGGGATATATAAATATGAAAGACTTGGGAGGAACATAACTGGAAGGAATGATCAATGGTAGTTGACTGAAACTGTACAGGGACAATCAACCTACTAACCCTTAAAATTTACAACGCAGTGGGAAAATGCATGTAAATAATGTACTATAACAAAGATTAGGACAAAAAAATGATAAAAAGAAATAAAAAGGAGAAAAAGAGGAAAAAAGAAATACAAAACTAGAAAATAAAGAAAATACAAAAATACTGGGAAATATTGTGCGCAGAGATAGTGGATTCAACACCACAAAAAGAAAAGGTGACTACGCGCAACATATGGTTGAAAGAAAGAAAAAAACTGCACACTAAGGAAAAGTCATATCAGAAATGTATGGCACACCGGAAAAAAAAACCGTCCGTCAGGGGAAAAAGGCGTGAATGGGGAATTTATGAAACTGAATGAAGCGTAGTTGACAAGCTTCAACGCATTAATAACAACCAAAGAATCTTCTCCAAGAATATTCAAGGCAATTATGACACCTTATATAAAATGGAAACGTAGGCCAAAAAATGACTGACTGTGCATTTTCAATTTTGCGAAGCCAATGAGCAAGAAGACGAGAGGAGAACATGCAAATATAGAGATCAAAGCAGCCAAAACTCAATTGGGAAAGAAAGAATTACCCACGATGGCACCTCCGAAGGTTGGCGCACCAAGCCAAACTACACAGAAAAAACATGACAGTCTCAGGTCACTATAAGAAACCATAGAGACAGAGCAAGAAATGACATAGAGAGAAGGAATCATCGATGTTGAGGCAATTCCCTCACTACAGGTCGAACCAATGAGCACCAGACTGGTTGAGGAAGAAGAACAAGCCCTGACGATGGCCAGGATGGATATTGACTCGCACAACAATGCTCAGGGCCATGAACTAGTTGCCATAGGCAACCCAAAACAACCTGCGAGGGCAGAAGCAACCCACAAAATGAATGGTGGCGACAATGAATGGATAAAGTTTGATGGGATGATACCATAACCTGTGGTGGGGTCCGTGCAACAGGAGCAAGTACAGATTGAAGACATCACAGGGAAGATAGAGTGGGGTAGGGAAGAGAGAGAACTATAGGTTGGGACCTATATCACGCCGGTAAGAAGAAATTGCAAGCAACCCATCGCGTGGTCCCCACACAAGAAGTAGACAAGAAACCCATCATGCAGAACATGATGTGTCTGACACCAAAAAATTCCTGGAATTTGCAAAATAGGTGTACATGGAGAGCCTAGGAACATGGCCATTTGGAGACCCAATACTCCAACCAAAGCAATGGGTGGTAGGCCTATGAAAACAAAGGGATCTTAAACTTGGTAGAGATTCTCCACTTCAGCAGGGGGAAAGAGGTGAATAACTAGGTCAAGCAGTTGATGGCACTCCTCCATGAAGGATTCTTATGGTCAGAAGAACCCATGTCCATTGACATAGAACTCATTTCCTTGACCATAGGCATGCCATCAAATGGAGAGAGTCCCTTGCAGTACCTGGATGGAAAAACCAAACAAAAATATCTCGCCTAAGAGATGAAGAAGACATACGGGACAAAAAGAGGCTCACATGGAATTATTATCAAGAGAATCAATGACGCAACCACCAATATGGACACAAAACTAATGGCATGGAAATTGATACGCAAATGCTGCAAGGAGGAGGTCACTACATGGGTTGTCGCAACAACAACATAGTGCACCAATGACACCATGCTCAGTTGGACCCCATATTTACTGAACCTATTCCTAGACGACTGAAAGGACATACGTGACTTGGGAATGGAGTTCCACTACTCTTGGTTTTTGATATTGATAGCCTTAATCCAGTGGAAATATCCTCCCTACTCCTACTTCTATGATAGAGTACGACGTTGTTGCGCAATGTGGTACAGATCAATAAGCACTTGAGACCCTAAGTGAAGAATTGGCAATGCCAACACCATTGCCTGGTATCTTAGCGACATCTAGGAAATGATATCCAACACTTGGAGGATAACTCCGGAAGTGGTCGCACAATATCAAGGGATAGACAAATTTAGGGCTATGCGATACACCATGTGGATCCAAGTGTATAGGGATCCAGGGAAAGAGTGGTTGCAACTTTGATTCTGCAACAATGCAGAATAAGTTGATATGGCAATGGGAGATTGGAAGGATGACTGGAGGATCCCAGTCATCACCAAGGACATACCCAAGGGAAAATAAGTGGAAGCAGGGTCATCGAAGACACCAATAGGAGACAACATTGTGCCCAAGAAACCAACACAATAGGGAAAGCCTAGTAAAAAACCAACATAGTATAAGAAGGGCAATGCCCCAAAGAAGGATGCATAGATAGGAAATAATGACACTGCCACGAAGCAGGAAGAACAAGAGAGTGGGGACACAATGACATGGGAAACCCCTTTGGAAAATAATCCATAAGAAACAGGGACACCCAAATGACCGATTATACATACAGGGGGGCTGCACAAGAAGGTCAAGGCCCATAAATAGATCCCAAAGTATACAATCACAGAGGATGATGTCGATCTTGCCGCAAAGAGAGTATAAGATCATGCAACAAAGGAGTTTGAAGAGGTTGAGAACCAAAGAGGAAGGATACATAATGAGTTGGTCGATATCAGATAGGTCTTAGACCAAATACAAGCAGTGAAAAGGCATGAAAGGGGAACATAACGGATCCCCCCAGCGACATAAGCAAAGGAAGGACCACGCAGAATGAGGAAGACACCATCCAGACCATAGTGCAAGCAAGTCCAAGCTTGCAAATAACAACATAGATGCTGCAGATGGATG
Source organism: Picea mariana (assembly GCA_032191745.1). Lineage (NCBI taxonomy): Eukaryota > Viridiplantae > Streptophyta > Pinopsida > Pinales > Pinaceae > Picea > Picea mariana. The sequence continues at coordinate 572,441 of JASDQU010101105.1, forward strand.
AGGCCATAGCCCAGACACCACTCAAAAACATGACATAGGTATAGTTGGTATTGGCAAGAATACCAATAAAGGCACTATACAAACTGAAAGTTAGTGTTGTGCAGGAAGTGTAATCGCAAGCAAGGACATATGTGACAAAATTGCAGGTAACGAAAAATGGCAAGGATTCCCTAGAACTATTCATCGAGCAAGTAAAGCTAAAGATGAAAGAACTGAAACAACGTGTATATAATTTAGAGCAGAAGCTTAAGGAAGTCTTCACAAGAATTCTAGACAATGCACAAGAAACCATGAGAAATGCAGAAGAACAGATCAAAGTCATCGCGCAGATGCTCGATGAATACAAGAAGGAGATCAAGGAGCTTAAATAAAAATTAACCCCAACTACTCCTCCTGAAGTTATGGCTGAAAGGGAACAACAAGTAGCCCTGCAAGTGGAAATGACAAAGAAAGAAGGTGAAAAGGTCACATAACTATTTGACAGGACCACACAACTATGGATGACATTGGAAGAATATGATAGGGTCCAACAATTAGACCAATAAGAGGAGGTAATCAACACTGCAATCCCTGAGTTGAAGCAATGATAAAATTCCATGAACATTATAGAGTGAGTGAAGGGCAAACATGAAATGAAGACCCTACAGGAAAAACTGAAGACTGCATAGAATAACAAGTAGGACAAGTAAGCCCAGTTAGAACCTCTCCAAGAGAAAGCAGTGCAAATAATTGTGAAACTGGAGAAGGAAAAGAAAATAATGGCTTAGGACCATGTTGAGAGTGAAGAGTCTCTCAAGGAGTATATCATAGCGCAGAGGGTAGAAGAGATCACAAGGAAAGTTGTGCAAGCTAGAGAAAAAGGGGAAGAGTTAGAAGGAAAATTACACAGCTTGGTAGAGGTTATTCAGGCAGCACAAACTGTTGGCCCTTAACCAAGTTTCAAGGATCCTTGGTCATGTTTGACCTATTTTTGGGACTTCGACAGGCTTTCAAAGGCAAAGCGCAATACAAAGCGGAGATTGCAGGATCTCGGCCCCTTTTTAGGGATTTTTGGGTTTTGGGATTTTGTAACGGTTATGGGAATGTCGGCCCATGGGTTTATCCATGTTTAGGGCTGATTTTGTAATGTATAAATAGAAATCTAGGCGATGTAGAAAATAGTTCGATCTATGTGATCGAAGAATTTGTAAGTTGTGCTAAGTGAAAGTAATAGTTGTAAGTGCTTTGTGCATACTGTATGGAGCTTACAGAGCTAAGTGCAAGTGATTGTAAGAGATTGCGGAAGGATTTGTGCTATAACTCGAGGAAGGAGGATCTAGCGAGGTGCGCAGATCTCCTGTCCTCTGTGGAGTTGATTTTGAGGCTTTGTGCTTGTAAGAGGATTGAAGGAAGCTAATAAAGAAGACAAAGAGTTGGTGGACGTAGCCCCAGGGTGGGGGTGAACCACGTATATCCTGTGTTAGGAATGCTTTGTCCTTTATGATTGCTCTCTTGTTTATGTGATTCAATTCTTAGTGCGATGTTAGATGATAGATGAATCTGATATGATATCTTAGTGCCGAATAATGTGAATGAATGCTAGATATAATCTCTATTGGTATGCTTAGTGCTTGAATCCATTCAATCTGTGTGAATACCGCACTGATATGTTGTTAGGGTTTAGTTGCACTATGAACTAAAGCTGAATATTAACGAACTATAAAAAATAAGTTCTCTGTAAAGGTGTTACAATCATAGATCTGTGTCCCAACTAAGGTTGTAGACACTGGAGTCCTAAAACCACCCTTGCTTCTACCTCGGGTGAGAATTCATTTTCTTCGAAGGTGTTGCCGAAAGGGCCGGTAGTTAGGGCTTTGTTGGTGCAATGTTGTAGCATTGAACTCTGGGTCTGCACCTGTGCCAACAAATGGTTCCATTGCCGGGACTTGAAACTGTGATTGCTGGGAATTGAGTAAGAAGAAGCTCTGTGCGAAGATCTAATCTGAAACTGTGATTGTTTGGAATTGAGGAAAAGAAAGAAAGATATGTGCGTAGATCTGCTGCTTGACTTACGAAGCTCTGTGCTAAGGAAGGAGGCAGATCTGAATAAAAGAGGTAAGATATGAATGCTTTGTGCTCTGATAGAGGTAAGAATAGTGAAAAGTTTTAGATATGGAAGCTTTGTGCTCTGTTGAAAGTAAGATAAGTGGAAATTTTTGTTTCAAGAATATGGATCTAGGTATGTTTGATAAATTTTGTCCTAGCTTGAAAACTAGGGCACAACTAGAAGAAATAAGATTTGATATGAGTATATCTGATAAGAATAGTGAAAGATATGTCATTCCTATGCATATAAAGAATGTTTGGACTAATAAATGGATGCAGGATCCTAGACATTTTTTTTTGCAGTCTAGCTACCATGATTCTAGTGCACAATATAGGAAAGGATGGGGATCATTTAAGAGAAAGAGATGATTAACTCTTTGTTACAGTTGTAGAAGATCGAGACATATTGCTAAGGAATTACTTGGTAGAAGACACAACTATCTTTGTTGTAAATCTATGGATCATGAAGTTTTGGATTGCCCTAGAATGATTGCTAAACTTGAAAGAATGAATATGAGACAAGAAGACCATGAGAAAGGTCAAGACACTAAGACCATGGAAGAACCCTAGAAAGAATCAGAAACTGTATTTCTACAAATGAAAGAAACCCTGAATGACCCCTGAAATATCAACTTATCAGAGATCTTGAAAGAAAAAGAGTACATAGAAGCAAGAATAGGAGACTTCAACATTGACTATGTTCTGGATGAAGAAACACAGACGAATATTATGACAGAAAGAACTTGGAAAAATTTAGGAAATCCTGCTATGATTCCTTCATTGGGGGGAATAGGATTATTTAGAGGAAAGTTGATAACCCTATGTGGAAGACTTACCCAGATATCTATGAGTGCTCATGGAACTTCGACAAAAGAAGATTTTGAGGTTAAATTTATTGAAAACAACGCCCCATTTTCTATATTACTAGGAAAATCTTGGATTGAAAGGGATCAGGCCAGAAGGAAATAAGAAGAAGTCTTAGAGCAGAAAAAACAAGAATTAAAAGATTTCATGACTAGGAGGATCACACACTTGACTGAAAAACAAGACAACAGATCGAAGCTATTTAGAACCAGAAACTTGGATGTCAAAGTTGAAAGAAAAAAAGAAGACTCACAGAAGACTGAAGCACCTACCCCAGATAGAGAAGAAGTATTGCCCCTAAATCCTAGGAAAGAATCTCAACAATGCAAAGTTACTATGACAAGAGGAGATAAGAAGCTGAACGAAAAGAGGAATACCGAAACAAATCTCACTGGAAAGAAGGCTAGAAAACTAAGTAAGAAGAGATCAAAGATCGAAAAGTTACAGAAGGTTCTAGAGGGAACTTCATAGAAGGAAAAATTGCAAAACTGGAACTTCTCCGGGATAGCAGAACAACGCCACATGGCACTTCACCATGGAAAATAAATATAGCCATTGGAAATAGTATAACCATTAGACTGACGACCCGAATGGGTAGAATGACATTTGTGGTCAGAAGGCTTGCCATCAGACCATTGGGACCGCACCGTAATGGACAAAACTTTATTAATGAAGGCTTCTCACTCGTTGGAGAGATTGATTACCTAGTTATCTACTTATTCCATCGAGCCTTGCACTGAGAAATGTTTTTCCAAACATGATTATCTGAGCCTGCATATCATTTGATTTTGCATAGTGATTATCAATCTCTCACCATCCGTCTCGTTGCATTGAGTAGTTACTCTTCAAACCTGAGATATTCAACCACGAGCGTGTATGTCCAAAGAACTTAGCGCAATCAAAGAGTCTGTGAAGGAGGTCCTCATAGACCTCATGAATGAAAGAGTGATGTCTATGTTTGTGGGTGTACAAGCATCATCGACGAGAGGAGTACAAGCCTCTCCGTCGACCGCTCGTGGATCTGGACCATCTCGAGTCATCACCAAAAATAGAACCAAGAACAAAGATGACATAACAAATGCAAAGTTAATCCCGACCATCTTACCCAATTACATCCCGCCTCTGCTCGGTGCGGTGAGTCGTGATAGTGTGCCAATAGATTTTGATTACACCATGGTTACTGCGTACCTCCCAAAGGGGATACACACAGTTAGAGCACAATAGTATAAGATCTCAATGTCGAAGTTCAATGACATCAACCTAGGAGACCACAAGAACCATAGTACGCTCTCCCCATATAAATAATTGACGAGGACGAAGGGGAAAAACTTAAAAATAATCCCCTAGCCGTGGACGAAGAACCTTGTGCAGTCCACCCCATTGAATGTAATGAAAATCCCACACTTTGGAAGGCACCAGGAGGTTAACGCATGTGTTAAGCTCCTGCTGTCATGTTACCATGGAGGCTACTTATGGCTATAATAACGTATCACAGTCGATCTGACATTGATCCATAGGATAATCATATTAAGTATGCAAGGACCCAACCCGCATGACTTCTATCTGGGGAAAGCCACAAATCGCGCATTAGCACAGAAGATCAAGGATACCTACGACAATGTTGAGAAGGGGACATGAGGCTCCAAGGTAGATCCCATCCAGAATGGCGTAGTGCACCTAGCATGCCAATTAATTGCAGGAAATCTAGTAAGGAAGAAAAGACCCACGCAAGTCACATGGTTTGTCGTTGACCTCGTAGGGAAATGCGTGGAAGGCCTACAGATGAACTGGATGAAGTACCTAGTTAATCAGCTGGAATTAGACTACCATGAAGCATAGGATCGGGGCTACGAGTTCCAATTTAGTTGGCTCCTGATCCTCATCGCGTTTATTGCTTGGAAGATGCTAGGAGGTGTAACCTTCCCGGACCTTGAGCTATTCGAGCCGCTCGTTACGATGTTCACCACGCTTTGGCATTCGACAGATATGGGAAAATAGTGGCAGTTGAACACAATATTTCACACATACTATCTCCAACTAAAGAGGGCTATCGAAGTTGAACCTCTCATGACACCAAAGACCCTACATCGGTTCCGACTGCTCATGAAGTTCCGCGTAAATCAACACTTCATCTATATCACTGCATGAGCCAACGAGCATAAGGAGGAGATTTAGTCATACTACAGGCTCATAGAAGAGGACCTCGAGGAGATAACTAAGGACTGGTCAGCAAACCTCCTTATCCCCATTGATCCTACAGAGATGTCTGCCCCTGAACTTGACAACTTAGAGGCCACTCACAAAGAACATGACAGACCCGAAACTAGTAGAAGGAAGAAGACCATAGAATCCCAAGACTTAAGAAGTGCATCAGAAAAAATTGCTTCAGTATTACTTGGCCGAGGGGGTGATGATGAATTAGAAGAGATAAATGGAAAAGAAGATGAGAAGAAGGAAGGCGAAGTAACACCACCTAGAGATGAGGCTGATCCCTTGAAGAAGAGGAAGGTTTCTTTCCCGAAACCCTCTTCCCGTAAGAAATCCAGATCCACCTTGACCAAGATGCAGATTGTGCTCACTGTTGATGACTTTGACTTCATCATCGTAGCTGTAAATGACATCTTGCAAGAAATATTGCAAAACAAGAAGCCAAGTAGGAGGATATGTACAACAAAATCGAGGTCAAACTCTGAGGGGTACAACAGGCCCTTCAGTCCAGTCGTGGAGTGTCCACTGCGCCCTTATTGTTAGAAGAACCAGAGTTGGGAGATGAGCCAGCCCAACTCCATCGACTAGATGATGTGACTGAAGCTCACCTTTGTCATGCACAGGAAGAAATAGAACAAGACACCTAGGCCTTGAAGCAAGTGCAAGAAGTAGTCATGGAACAATGCCAAGTTGCGGAGCAGGAGAAGGTTTCTCTCCAGACAAAGTTTGAAGAGGATAAAGCAAAGATTCAACAAGAAAAATAACAGTTGCTCGCAGAAAAAATCAAAGTGAAAGAAGTAGTCAAGAGAGCACTTCACTCTGTGACAGGCTTAGAGCCAAAGGCAGAAGACCAAGTCCAGCATCAAGTAGAACAACTCGTAGAAGCTATCCAACAACTACAACAAAAAATAACAGACTCAGAGCTTCGCACAGTGCCCGACACCCCATAGGATGTGAGGGATCAAAGAGATGCAAGGGCTTGAAGCACAATTGAGAGAATAAAGGCCCTTGCCATGGAATGTAAATAACTAAGTGATCGTAGTGCCCAGACTTATGAGCAACTCACCGAGAATCCAGAATTGAAGGCACTAGAGTCACAACTCTAGGAGGTGAAGCAACAAGAAGAAACAATACGGGCGTAGTTGAAGCCCCTGTCAGTTGTTGAAAGGATGAAATGATCCCAAGAGTAGCGCATTGCTCAACAACAGGTCCACACCATTTAGATCAGATTCATGGAAGTGACTCAGAGGCTCCAACCTATATAGGATTAGTCTTGCCAACTATTCGCAGAGATCGAAGGCCGAGGAGCAGCACTAGAGCAAGTCATCACTGCAGCTGAACAACACCTAGAGGGACCTGTCAATGAAGCAGTCATCCAAGAGTTCACTGAGAAGGAGGCCATGGAACAACAAAAATTCAAAGCAGCTCGAGCCAAGCTCGAGGCTTTTGAGGCAAAATTACCCAGATCACAATGACTCGGGACGAGTCACAGGTGAGTGTTGAGGGCCTGTTGTCCCTTGACCAAGTTTTGAGGATCCTTGGTCATGTTTGACCTATTTTTGGGACTTTCATAGGTTGTTGAAGGCGGAGCACAAGACGAAGTGGAGATCGGGATCTCGACCCCTTTTTAGGGATTTTTAGGTTTTGGGATTATGTAATGGGTATGGGAATGTCGGACCATGGGTTTACCCATGTTTAGGCCCAATTTTGTAATTTATAAATAGAAAGCAAGGCGATGTAGAAAATAGTTCAATCTATGTGATTGAAGAAGTTGTAAGTTGTGCTAAGTGCAAGTAATAGTTGTAAGTGCTTTGTGCATACTGTATGAGCTTGCAGAAATAAGTGAAAGTGATTGTAAGAGACTGTGGAAGGCTTTGTGCTATAACTCGAGGAAGGAGGATCTAGCGAGGTGCATAGATCTCCTGTCCTCTACGGAGTTGATTTTGAGGCTTTGTTCATGTAAGAGGATTGAAGGAAGATAATAAACAAGGTGAAGAGTTGGTGGATGTATCCCTAGGGTGGGGGTGAACCACGTATATCCTGTGTTATGAATTCTTTGTGCTTTATGAGTGCTCTCTTGTTTATGTGATTTAATGCTTAGTGCAATGTTGGATGATAGATGAATTTGATATGATAGCTTAGTGCTGAATAATGTGAATGAATGCTAGATCTGATCTCTATTGGTATGCTTAGTGCTTGAATCCATTGGATTTGTGTGAATACCACGCTGATATGTTGTTAGGGTTTAGCTGCGCTGTGAACTAAAGCTGAATATTAACGAACTATAATAACTAAGTTCTCTATTAAGGTGTTACAATGAACAATCTGTGTCCCAGCTAAGGTTGCAGACACTAGAGTCCTGCAACCATCCCTACTTCTACCTTGAGTGAGACTTCATCTGCTTCGCAGGTGTTGCCGAAAGGGATGGTAGTTAGGGTTTTGTTGGTGTGTTGTTGTAGCATTGAACCCTGGGTCTGTGCTTGTGCCAACACAAACCACTTGAGTGGCTCGAGACAAGACAATGTGAGTGTTGGGGTCCTGTTGAGTGCAGGCCTATTTTGATAAGGAAGGATATTTTGGGCGCATGCCTATTATTTGAGAAGAACAGGTGGCAAGAAAAGAAACATGCAAGAGGAAAAGCAACATGTAAGAGGCAAGCCTAACCAATATAGGGTTAGGGTTTTTGATAAGTATTGTAATGGCTATAAGCATGTAAAATAGTATAAATAATAACCTAGGAGGTCTAGGTCAGGGTTCGAGAGTTAGGTTGAAGAGTTTAGTTCGGTTGGGTCGGAAGGGTTTAGAGAGTTGATGAGGGTTATTATGATTGTAATAAGATTGTATAAGAGTCAAGAAAGCTAGATTTTGAGGGTTAGGTCACAAGATGAGGAGGCTAGTGTGATCTAGTTTGCCTCACAAATTTTCTTGAACCTATTCATGATTGTATGATTGAAGATGCAATGCATGCAATGCTATATTTTGTGGAAATATCCTAGGAGGGGGTGAACCATGGTAAAACCTATGTTATATCTGATGTTTATTGAATTCTTACTTCCTGTTAATGGTTATCTTATGAATGGATAATTAACTAGATGTATTATAATGCATGCATGAGCCTACAAATGAATGAATCCTAGAAATACTTGAATGCATAAGAAGATTAATGCATGAAGAATATAGGACACACCCCCAGATCCCCACTCATTCATATACTGCAAGCACTTGAGCATTGCAGTCACCCATAAAGCTATCTCAGGTGAGATTGCGCGGTGCACTCTGTGTGCAATGTTGCCTTTTGGTTTACCTCGAGGGCCGATAGTTTGAGAGGGTTTTGTTGGAAACCTATTGAGATACGAACCAGGGTCAGGCCAAGAAGTGAAAGAGATATATATACCAACACATTCATACAAATATTACCTTGTCTTGAAGGCACTCTTCCAGGTATATTCTTCTTTGAATCATACTTGGTGATATCTTGATTTCAATTCCAACTTAGTGAATTAATTGAAATGTTTCAATTGGTCTAAAAAATCATCAATTTTTGGTAGAGGGTATCAATTCTTTAGTGTAATCTTATTCAATGCCTTATAATCGATACACATTCTCCAAGTCCCATCCTTCTTAGGAAAAATTACAATGGGTGACCCACAAGGTGAGGTACTTTGTCGAATCACACCCTGCTCCAACAATTGTTGCAATCGCTTCTTCACTTCATTCGCTTCTAGAACATATTGTCTATACAACCCAATATTCAACAATTGGGAGTATGAAAATAACTACATTTCGTACTCCACATCCCTCTTGGGTGCTAGCCTTTTAGTCTCCTTGAACAATCCTCTGTATTCTTGTAAAAAATCATCCAAATGATGTTTCTGATATTTAGTACACCCTTCCAGGGATGCCTTCACTTTCATTAACTCATCATAAGACTGATTTTCTATTAAGAAAAAAAAAACATATTTCTTATTGGAACTAATCAACTTCTTGGCTTGGTTGGCAATTACTAGTGAGATATTTGACTTGCCTTTATGTGTGTTGATGATGTAGAAATTCCCATCCTTGATTGGTCTGCACTGGTTGGTTCTTTGCATGAATATTGCAGCTCTCATATACATATAATGGCTTCCAAACACTACTCCACATACATCAAGGAGTACTATGTCCAATTCCACTTGATCAATAAAATCAACACTTATAACAAATTTAATCTTACACTATTTTGTTACCTTTATCTTTGCATCCTTATTTACCCAACTCAATAGATAGTGGTTAGCATGATCATGAACCTCCAATCCAAGATTGTTTACCATATCCATTGCTATGAGAATATCCTATGAATGAGAGTCAAACCTAGCATCTATCTTGGTCTTCTTGACCTAAATCTTGATGTGGAAGAGCTTGGTCATCTCCTTCTCTTCCTGGTGATGAAGGCTATTTAGATTCACCTCCTTCTGCATAGACGTGTAGACAATATTTTCATCCACATTTGAGCTACTTTCAACCCGATTTCTTGAATCTTTGGCTAGAAGGTTAATTTTCTTTCTTTCCTTCTTGTGATTCTTCAGATTCAACTCTAGATGTAGTTTCCATCATTTTTCCTCGGTGTGGTCATCAAAGTTGCAATGATTGCAGTGGTTGCTGGGATCGTTACTCTAATGTGCAATGACTATTTTCTTCTTTTCTTTTCCCCCTTTCCACTTCTTCTTCCCCTCCTTGGAAGCTTCTTGGTGCTCTTTCTGCTTCAAACCACTTGGCTACCTTTTCTTTCGGCATATGTTTTCCAGGTACTGTGCCTATACACACACCTCATCCACTGTCCTTGGCTTGAAGAGCATCACCTGCTTTCATACATGATTATGTAAACCCCCCAGATACTTGAGGACTACATGATGGCCATCTATCTGAACTCAGTGGTGTACTCCTGTACAATTTTCCCTGCCTCCACCTGAGGTAGTGCCGCCGAATCCATTGGTCCTCTACATACCCAAAAGGGTAGAATTGGGACTTGATGAGGGTTTTCAAGTCCTCCCACCTAGTTATTGGCGGATCACCCTCTATCCTAAGTGTTTCCATATGGATTTCCCACCAGGTTAAAGCATGGCCCTCTAACTTCAATCTAGCAAATGAAATGTTTTTCTCTTCATCTATACAGTGAACTCTAAAATAAACTTCTACTTATTGCATGCTCTCCAGAAATCCAATAATGAAGATGCAATTTCATGATATTTTGTTCCATGTTCAAATCTAGTTCTTAGGAGCTTGGCCAAATGATGTCTCAACAAGATGTCCCTTTTTTCAATGTTGTAGATGGATCCCCAAAAAGACACATGAAGAATTGATTTAAAGAGTTTGGAGACTAAAGTTCCAAAAGTCAAGTGTCATTGCCACATTCCCCATTGGTACATCAACCATGCCATTACTACCAAGGTATCCTTCTAGAATATCTCATGATCATCATGCCATTGACCAACACCATGGTATGTCTACACATTTCCTTCCTCTTAAATCAATAATACATGTATTTTGAATTTCATAAAGTCTCAATTTCTTATGTGGTTATCTCTGAAAGATAATGAACTTTACCTGAATATCATTCATATAACCACTACATGTAAATTCAAAACTTCAGCCTCCACTACTCCATCACTTCCATGATTTTCTACTCCACCCATCCCTAACCYACACAATAAATTCATCTTGGCCCACTTACAATGCCAAGTTACTCTGTTATCCCATCCCTTCCCTTAATAAATTTGATGGTGAAAACCTATTTTAGGCWCCACTAGACCTTGGGAATGCTTGAAAACTAGTTTGCTAGCAGTCATTCCTTGAGAATAAAAAATTTTTGACATTGAAAAACATTTGGGCACAATTAGACAGATCTTGTTTGAAAACAAGCTTGTTAGCGGACAAGGTTTGCAAATAAAGTGAGAAATAAATGATTCCATCCAAGTTTCTCTCCAAATAAATATATCCATGTCGCTCTATGAATAATTATCTCCAAGATAAATAAAGATTTCCAAGATTCATTACTACATCAGAAGTTTGTTCCAAATCTACATTGTTCTACATGCCCCAAGCTCCACACTGCTCTTCCTTGCAAAGTTCCTACATCATTGTGGACCATATCAGATCATGATGATGCTCCAAACTTTATGGACTTCATAGGTAGGTGCAAGTATGATTCTTTCTCTTTTATTTAATCATAATTCATTGCGTGTTAAATATTTGTATTTGGAAAATCACTTAGGTCTTTTCCTACTTCATCATATTTTTTTCATTTCTCGGGGGTGGGAAATATATTCAGTTTGGGGGGGGGGAGGACATTTTCCATTGCTTTACCTATCCTAACCATGTCACTATCACTCTTTCCCATCCATCACCATCCTTGTTCCATGTGACCCATGACATCATATTCCACAACCTTGTTGAAGGGATTGCTACAAAAGACACTGCTGTTGTTACACAACAACCAACAGTAAGAAAAATCCCTATTATTTCCACACAAGAACTAACAATAGAAGCCCTTATTTTTTTCACACAAGAACCAGTAACAGGAGCAGAGAAAGCCAATGTGTTGCTCCACAAGAACCAACAACGGACAAAGTAGTTATTGAGATGAAAAATCCCATGAAACTATTGGAAAGAAGTAATTGGCTGCCCCACAAGAAGCCAGTCCCACAAAGGTATAAAATAGAGGTATGATTTATTTGATTCCACATGGAAAAATCATTTGTAGGTTGTGACGTTCATTAAACAAATCAATTTCGATGCAAACTTCTTCATTACTGAATGGATCTCCCACATATTGAACATCATAGTTACTTGTTGCCACAAATAGAAAACACAATCAACCCTTGAACTTAGACCTGGTAACAATATTTTTGCATCCAACGATATATCTCCACCATAAAACAAAATCTATGTTTTGTCATAGTAATGCTAAATAAAAAATCTAGATTACAACCTATACATGGAAATGATTACAATGACTCCCTTAGCCTCTTTTCAAATGGTTCCATCATGATGTATTGGTTTATTTGATATAGTTGGTGGAAGAACTGTAGATGATCTTGTTTCCAGGCCTGCAATGTTACCAATAATAATCATCCTCTGGGAAATGGGATATTTGACTTGGGAATTGAAGATGGAATAAGATATTGGTGATCTCTTGTTTAACTGCTTTGTTTCCTAATAAACATATATTGGCATCCATTAAGTAAGAACATTTGCACAAATATGGAGGATTATAGTAGCACCCAAAACACGATCATTCAACTTGAAACAACAATAGTTTGGAAAGCACAATTCATCCCCACAACTGATAGAAAAAAAATGTTCTAAACCCTGATCATGTTTCTGACTCTTCATCAAATCTTTTGAAAAGGGGGTTCTAGGAATCTCAGACCACAATTCGACCAACAACCATACTAGTTTGAAAGGAATAAAGAATGATGGGAGGAATGTCTCCTAATTACGTGTTTAACAACACTTCATCATTGACATTGCCTCAGGTGATTCTATGTTGACAGTTCAACCTTCTTTGCATGAGGACATGCAATTTTCATAGTTTTGGGGAGCAAAGGTCTATGTGCATTTAATGAAGACAAATGGAATCAGGTTGACAACCAAGAATAAGAAAACTTGTAGCAATTTCATTGTTTACTCATTCATTGTTTTAAAATGTACAGGAATTGAATTGAGCATATCTCACAAACTATGGATCCGTTGGCCACGAAATTTGGATTCGGGAAGCACTTCAGTGAGAGGAATGTTAGAAAAACAGGACCGCGGAGCAATAAAATAAAACAAATGCAGAAACAAAACACAAAAGACACACAATACAAGAGAGACACAGATTTACGTGGTTCACCCAATGTGGGCTACGTCCACCAGATAAATTGCCAGGTCCTTCCTTTATTATTATCCAGCAAATGAAGGGATACAACCTACAGCAAAACCCACTGTAACTTCTTCTTCTTTCTCTCACAGTCTCCTCTCTCAGATTACAATATTCACCATCCTCTATAGCCGCAATACATTTCCCTCAAGAGGGTTTCCTTCTAGGGAAGAAAACCCTAACATAATCTCTACCGTTAGATCTGCGACCTTATAATGAACGATCCAGATTTACAATGAAATTACATATAATTTTACAAGGCAATTTTTGCTTCGGGCGGGGGACGCTGCCCCTGAACCCCCGCTGGGGGCCCGCTTGCCCCCAGACCCCCCAGCCGGGGGGATGGACCCCCCAGACCCCGCAGAGGGGGTACTCCCCCTCTGCACTCCCCCGCGTGGAAGAGTGTACATACTTCTGGGGTGTAAATACTTCATGGGGTATAAACACGGCTGAAAGAAAGGACCTCTGAATCAGGAAGATAATCAGGCTCCACAACCAACAAGGAATACACACTAAAAATTTTAGGTAATTCCAGTACACAGTTTTCGATCAATAAAACACCATCACCTATAACCAATTTTTTGTTTTTTTGAGATCCGTGATGTGGGTACCTCGTATTTTTGGTATGAAGAAGCAATTAAATAGTAAAAACTTGCTCACAAAATTTCAGAAGAATGCAATTTGTATTTTTGGATAAAATGGTTAAATAAGTTGTTGTTACTCCTGTAGCAACTCATTTTCTTATATATTTGGATTTGTGAACTGTATTGGCATGATTTTTGGTAAATACAGGAATTGAATTGTGATAAACATACACACCAACAATTTCCTCAGTCTAGATTGTCATCTACATGAAATGTCAATTTCCTTGAACCCACTACAAATCCATCAGAATTGCTAAGGATCACTTTAAGGATACTTTTGAAACATTCACTGCAACAAAAGCAACAAATCCCTAAGATAAAATTAGCGTTTCCACACAAGAACCAACAATGGATATGGAAGGGAATGACAACGACACTTCTACATAAGAACCACTGTTGGCTCTTAGAAGAAAAAAATTCATGTTGTTACACAAGAACCAACAGTGAATTTAAAATATACTCCACAAGAAGTTGTTCCGAGCATGGTGGAAATGAACAAGAATAAAAGGTAAAATCCATTAATGTTCATGACAATGGAAAAATAACAAGAAAATCTTTCAAGGTAACTGACAAGTGCATTGAAAAAAATAGAAGTCCTTACAACTTGGTTGTGGGTTGCATGAGGACATGCAACATATGCAGTTTTGGGGAGATGTTGGGCCATGGAATTGTTATCCTTTTTACATCATCTTTCCCTATTTTTAATCCCTTCTTTCTTTCCCATAACCTTGTATTAATACTTATTAAGCATTTTTAATGCTTATATATGGGATTTTGAACCAAGGTGTTTTCCATTGCATTTATTTAGTAATTCATGTGAATTATGGTTAAACATTAAAGAAATATCGTATTTGCATTTATCTCGGAGTTAATCTGTAAAGATGATGTACTAGACATGTTGTTGTGCACGATGTGATATCGAAGTATTTTGGTTCTGATTGTTGCAACTCAGTTTCTGGAGTTCCCACGCTATTGCTACAACTTGCCACAACTTGCTGCAACTCATTGCAACTCCTTACAACAGCTGTTGCAACTTGTTCCTTGTTGAAATACATCTTGCTGGAACTTTCTGCAACTTGTTCCTTGTTGAAATCCATCTTGCCACAACTTGATGCAACTCCTTATAATAGTTGTTGCAACTCGTTTCTTGTTGAAATCCATCTTGCTGCAACTTGATGCAACTCGCTGCAACTCCTTACAACAGTTGTTGCAACTCACTGCAACTCCTTACAACAACTATGCAAATTGCCAGGGAACTATTTTGTGTTGCAACTCGCTAGAGAACTATTCCGTACTACAACTTATGTTGCTGCAACTCCTATTGCTACAACTCCTCTTGTGCTACAACTCGTCCAAGGAATCTTGAGCCCTTGGAATGATGAGCCATGTTAATCCAAGTATCCACTCAAAGAATCAATGGAGATTCCATGAATTTAGTATTACAATTATTTGTGGAAGATAATAAATGATGAAATATATTGTTCCAATTACGTTTTGGAAGCTACAACTCATGCTTAATGCTATACCCGAAATTAAAGGCATACAAATCAGACAGAGATTTCTATGTGAATATTTTGGAGTGATGGGAATGAATTTAAAAATTCTATGACATGGGTTTTGTGTAGAGCATGCCCCATTAGCTAATGTGTGAGCAGTTCCCTAGAAAATGTGTGAGGTAGATGGTACGAGTGGTTGTTTTGAAGGAAACTTGCCCATATTTACTGTTGCGTCCGCCTTCTAAATTTGCCAAATGAAGCATCCACTTCAACAATAGAGATTTGGTCACATATCCACATTCCTCCTTTATCAACAAGCTAACAGACCATAACCAATTGTGTATTAAACAAGAATTGGTTGGGTAATTTTCCTATTCAAGGATTTTTGTAACAATTCCTTTGTATGAAATTCATGTATAAAAAGAGAAATTCAACTTTGCAAAAGGGAGGGGAATCTTGGAGCAACTGTCCAGACTATGATGGAATAAATCATATTTCTTTGGGATCTTGTGTTAATGTAGATCATAGCTTTGAGATTTCGTAGCATGTGTAATTTTTGCATTGTTAATTTTGTCATTTCCTTTGAGCATGGTATGAGTTTCAATTAATTGTTTTATGTTGAATATCAATGGCTACACGCTGTTTTATGACCACATGGAAATCGAGGAATATATATCTTAATTCAATTTATTTATTTATGCAAATGTGTGGATATTTTCTTTTCAACAATCTCTTTTTTTTTTTTTCAATTAGATTAAATTTACTTTCTTCAAACCTGTAAGAGTGATTTAGATTAGATCTCCTTGTGTGTTGTGTTAAGCCCTAATGTTGGCTCATTACCCCTTAATTGGGGCATATTAGATTAGTAATGCTATTTTATTTATGTCGGCTTAGGCCATTAGTTGTAATTTAGATTAGTAATGTTATTTTAATTATGTCGGCTTTAGGCCATTATTTGTAATTATACCTCCTAGTCTCCTATATATACCAAGGAGACATTTTCATTTTGAATCATCTTGTACTTGAACATTTTAAGTGGGGTAAAAGGAGGTTTCCACCTTGAAGAGTCTTATTATCTAAAATTATCTCAGTTTCAAGGCGTTGAGTACTTTTCTTGTGGTTTTTCCATGCTATATTGATGTTTGGTTCTTAACATATGGTATCAGAGCTCAAGGTCTTGGGGTTTCGCTGCTACATCTGAGACACCGTGGAATTTTTGCTATAAATTTTTTTCTACAATGTTTCAAAAGGAACCACTTGGAGGGTATTTAGTAGACTTCTCAAGGTACGTTGGGTTCAAAATTCATCTCTTGAGGCCTTGTACTTTTGGAGATACAGCCTGTACAAGATGGGGTTATGGAATCATCCTAAAATGAGTCATTGAGACATTTTCGCTATAAAAACGTTTCTATAATGTTTCAGACCCTGCCCTCTGGAGACCATTTACAGAAATTAGTATTGTATCTATGATAAAAATTTCAGCTTCTGGGTCATCTTAAATTTGTAGATACACCCTGTGTAAGATAGGGTATCTGACTAGACCTATTGACTAGTCTCAAGAAGGTGTTCTAGGTAAAACAATCATAAATTCTTCCTAGAGTATCCAAATTGAGTGGAACTGGTTGCATTGGATCATGGACAGTCTGTAGTATTTTGGGTACGAGTTTTAGAATTTTATATCAATTATTTTGTGCGGGTCATTCTATACAAGTGAGATCTCCTGGAAAGGAAAAAAATCGGCAAGTTGTGAGGAAGTTACTGTAAATTCCACTTGGCACATCCAATTTTGATCAAACCTATGGAATTGCAGAGAAGAAATATTAGAGAACTACCTAAAGTAAAGTTTCATACCCATAAAGGCCGAAACTTGGGAGATATAACAGAATAAATATTGTCTAGCAGAACCACCTCAAAATCAAGACTCAAAAGTGATATTTGGCCAACATGCCACCCAAAAAGAGACCTCCTACACCAAATAAGCCTCCAGAAAATCCTAATTGGACTCTTGATGAAAGTGAAGAAATGCGTAGGGACATAAATGTTTTACAAAAGAAGACAGTAACCAAAGATGAACTACAAGAGATGAGGGATTCAATGGATACTAAGATGGATTCAATGGAAGCTAAGATCATGGAAGTAATGAAAAATTTCGTAACAGAGAAGACACCCAAAAGTGAAAATTCATCCCATGAAATTCATGATGAGGACACAAGGAAGGTGAATCAAGAATGGAGAAACTCCAACTTTGGTTTGAAGACCAACC